>ONZH01029973.1:0-31374 GCA_900303285.1 Rhinella marina
AATTCTGTTGTGCGGTACACTAGCCGGAGTATAGAAAATACGATTTTTCTCTCAGTTATATATACTACAGTCCCGTGAAAAATTGAATGGTTTGCGGTAAAATAACCGTAGTCTAAAGACAACGTTTTTTCTCTCAGTTATATATACTACAGTGCAGTGAACAATTCTGTTGTGTGCGGTACACTAGCCGGAGTCTAGAAAATACGTTTTTTCTCTCAGTTATATATATTACAGTCCAGTGAAAAACTGAGTGGTTTGCAGTACAATAGCCGCCATTTAAAGACTACGTTTTTTCTCTCCGTTATATATACAATACAGTGCAGTGAACAATTCTGTCGTGTGCTGTACAGTAGTGTCAGTCTAGAAAATCCGTTTTTTCTTTCAGTTATATATACTACAGTCCAGTGAAAAATTGAGTGGTTTGCGGTACAATAGACGCCATTTAAAGACTACGTTTTTTCTCTCATTTATATATACACTACAGTGCAGTCAACAATTCTGTCGTGTGCTGTACAGTAGCGTCAGTCTAGAAAATACGTTTTTTCTCTCGGTTATATATACTACAGTCCAGTGAAAAATTGAGTGGCTTGCGGTAAAATTGCTGCAGTCTAAAGAATACGTTTTTTCTCTCAGTTATATATACTACAGTGCAGTGAACAATTCTGTTGTGTGCTGTACAGTAGCCAGAGTCTAGAAAATAAGTTTTTTCTCTCAGTTATATATACTACAGTCCAGTGAAAAATTGAGTGGTTTGCGGTACAATAGCCGCCATTTAACCCCTTAATGACCGGCCATTTTGCACCTTCGTGACCAGGCTTATTTTTGAAAATCTGACATGTGTCATTCTATGTGGTAATAACTTTGGAACACTTTTACTTATCCAAGCCATTCTGAGATTGTTTTCTCGTGACACATTGTACTTCACGACAGTCATAAATTTGAGCCAATATATGTCACCTTTATTTATGAAAAAATCCCAACTTAACCAAAAATTTTGAAAAATTCACAATTTTCCAAATTTTAATTTCTCTGCTTTTAAAATTGAAAGTGATACCTCATAAAATATTTGTTATTTAACATTCCCCATATGTCTACTTTATGTTTGCATCATTTTGTAAATGTCATTTTATTTTTTTGGGACATTAGAAGGCTTAGAATTTTAGAGGCAATTCTTAAAATGTTTAAGAAAATTTCCAAAACCCACTTTTTAAGGACCAGTTCAGGTCTGAAGTCACTTTGTGGGGCTTACATAGTAGAACCCTCTATAAATGATCCCATTTTGGAAACTACACACCTCAAGTTACTTAAAACTGATTTTATAAACGTTGTTAACCCTTTAGGTATTCCACAAGAATTAAAGGAATATTGAGATGAAATTTCTAAATTTCACTTTTTTGGCAGATTTTCCATTTTAGTCCATTTTTTCTTTAACACATCTAAGGTGAACTGCCAAACAAAACTCAAATATTTATTACCCTGATTCTGCGGTTTACAGAAACACCCCACATGTGGTGGTAAACTGCTGTATGGGCGCATGGCAGGACGCAGAAGGAAAGGAGTGCCGTATAGTTTTTGGAAGGCAGATTTTGCTGGACTGGTTTTTAGATACCATGTCCCATTTGAAGCCCCCCAGATGCACCCTATAGTACAAACAATCAAAAAGTGACCCCATTTTGTAAACTACGGGATAAGATGACAGTTTTATTGGTACTATTTTGGGGTACATATGATTTTTAATCGCTCTATTTTTTTTTTTTTGGGAGGCAAGGTAACCGAAGAATGGATGTTTTGGCACTGTATTTATTTTTTGTTTTTTATCATGTTCATCTGACAGGTTAGATCATGTGGTATTTTTTTATATGGACGCGATTATATCAAATATGTCTACTATGTTTGTTTCAGTTTTACATAATAAAGCATTTTTGAGAAAAAATATGTTTTTGTGTCTCCATTTTCTGAACGCCATATTTTTTTTATTTTTCTTCCGATTGTTTTGTGTAGGGGCTAATTTTTTGTAGGAAGAGATTTTTATTGGTACCATTTTTGGGTACATATGATTTTTTGATTATTCATTATTACACTTTTCGGGGCAAGGTGACCCAAAAATTGGCAATTTTGGCACAGCTTTTATTTATTCATTTTTTCTGTGTTCATCTGAGGGGTTATGTCAGGTGAGATTTTTGTAGAGCAGGTTGTTACGGACGTTGTGATACCTAACATGTATAATTTTTTTAATTTATTTAATGTTTACACAATAATATCATTTTTGAAACAAAAAAATCATGTTTTAGTGTCTTCATAGTGTGAGAGCTGTAGTTTTTATATTTTTTGGGCGATTGTCTCAGGTAGGGGCTACTTTTTGCGGGATGAGATGACGGTTAGATTGGTACTATTTTGGGGGGCATACGCCTTTTTGATCTCTTGGTATTACGCTTTTTGTGTTGTAAGGTGACAAAAAATGGCTTTTTTGACATAGTTTTTATTTTTATTTTTTTCTGTGTTCATCTGAGGGGTTATGTCAGGTAAGATTTTTGTAGAGCAGGTTGTTACGGACGCGGCGATACCTAACATGTCTAGGGTATTTTATTATTTTATTTTATTTATTTTTACTCAATTATAAATGTGCGTATATGGGAAACAATTTTTTTTTTACGTTTTTAATTTTTTTTTTACTCAGACCCACTTGTTTCTTGAAGATCCAGTGGCTCTGATGTCTATATAATACACTGCAGTACACTATATAGTGTACTACAGTGTATTTTTACTTTACACTAAGCCTGATCAGGCTCCTGCCTTTAGAGCTTACAATCTAATACCGCTCGGCCATCCTGAAAATGGGGGAGGGGGGGGCTGGTGATTGAAGGGGGGGATGTTTATACT
This sequence comes from Rhinella marina, assembly GCA_900303285.1. NCBI lineage: Eukaryota > Metazoa > Chordata > Amphibia > Anura > Bufonidae > Rhinella > Rhinella marina. The sequence continues at coordinate 2,881 of ONZH01029973.1, forward strand.
TACGGGAGGGTGGGTTGGATGGGTCCGCTCGGCTCGGCCATCCTGAAAAATAAAAACATAGCAGCGTATCCCCGATGTCCTCAAGGACATCGGAGCTGCGCTGCTGCACTCTGCCATTGGTCAGTCTCTGCAGACTGACCAATCACAGCGATCGTGGGTGGGGAGGGCTTTGAATGGCCCCCCAGAGTGTTTCTGAAAGCCTAAGTTTTCAGAAACAGTCGGCCCTGCGATCCTGTCACCCTGCACTTTGGCAGGGTGACAGTTAGAAGCCATGACGTGCCTGCATGTCTGAGTACCTTCAGGCAGGGCAGCCCATGACATGCAGGCACGTCATGGTGCGGTAAGAGGTTAAAGACTATGTTTTTTCTCTCAGTTATATATACACTACAGTGCAGTGAGCAATTCTGTTGTGTGCTGTACAGTAGCGTCAGTCTAGAAAATACATTTTTTCTCTCAGTTATATATACAACAGTCCAGTGAAAAATTGAGTGGTTTGCGGTAAAATAGCCGCAGTCTAAAGACTGTTTTTTCTCTCAGTTATATATACTACAGTGCAGTGAACAATTCTGTCATGTGCGGTACACTAGCCGGAGTCTAGAAAATACGTTTTTTCTCTCAGTTATATATACTACAGTCCAGTGAAAAATTGAGTGGTTTGCGGAACAATAGCCGCCATTTAAAGACTATGTTTTTTCTCTCAGTTATATATACACTACAGTGCAGTGAGCAATTCTGTTGTGTGCTGTACAGTAGCGTCAGTCTAGAAAATATGTTTTTTCTCTCAGTTATATATACTACAGTCCAGTGAAAAATTGAGTGGTTTGTGGTAAAATAGCCGCAGTCTAAAGACTACGTTATTTTCTCTCAGTTATATATACTACAGTGCTGTGAACAATTCTGTTGTGTGCGGTACACTAGCCGGAGTCTAGAAAATACGTTTTTTCTCTCAGTTATATATATTACAGTCCAGTGAAAAATTCAGTGGTTTGCGGTACAATAGCCGCCATTTAAAGACTACGTTTTTTCTCTCAGTTATATATACTACAGTCCAGTAAACAATTATGTGGTGTGCGGCACAGTAGCCGCAGTCTAGTGGTGACACCAACCAGTGACCAAGTTAGATGAGGTAACAGGTGAGCCACCCAAAAATTAACCCTGACACAGCATGGCGGTGTACCCAGAGTGACCAAGTTACACTGAGGTAGCAGGTGAAGCACATAAAATTTTACCCTGACACAGCATGGCGGTGAACCCAGAGTGACCAAAGTAGACTGAGGTAGCAGGTGAAGCACATAAAATTTTACCCTGACACAGCATGGCGGTGACACCCCCAATTGACCAAGTTACTTGAGGTAGCAGGTGAGCCACCCAAAAATTTACCGACACAGCATGGCGGTGAAACCACCAATGCCTTGGTCAGACTGAGATTGCAGTCAAATGGCTGTTGGTGAGCCTCTCAAAAATTTGTTTTGGAGTGTCTGAAGTTGATCCTCCAGAAAATTTGTTTTTGAGTGTCTGTAGTTTACCTTCCTGAAAAATTGTTTTGGAGTGTCTGTAGTTGACGCTCCTAAAAAATGTATTGGAGAGAGGGCCTGTAGGTGGCCCTCCGTAAACATTGTTTGTAAAGAGCGCCAGTTGGCCCTCAGAAAAATTGCCTGTTGGCTCAGCGTTTGTGTCCGAAGAGAAGGAGGAGGAGGAGAGGAGAGGATACATAAAGAATCTTCATGTTGAGCTGCTGTCCCCCGGTGGAGATTTGCATTCTGGTGAAATCCAGGCTTTATTCATTTCAATAATCGTCAACCTGTCAGCGCTGTCAGTTGACAGCAGGCGTGTACGCTTATCAGTGATAATGCCACCAGCTGCACTGAAGACCCGCTCTGACAACACGCTAGCGGCAGGGCAGGCCAGTACCTCCAAGGCGTACAGCGCCAGTTCAGGCCACGTGTCCAGCTTTGCATCCCAGTAGTTGTATGGAGCAGAGTGATCACGCAGGATGTTGGTATGGTCAGCTAGGTACTCCCTCACCATCTTTCTGAACAGCTCCCCCCTACTCTGCCTAGACTGGGGACAGGTGACATGGTCTTGCTGGGGTGCCATAAAACCGGCAAAGGCCTTGGAGAGTGTTCCCCTGCCAGTGCTTGACAAGCTGCCTGCTCGCCTCCTCTCCTCCGCTTGTTGGCCCACAGAACTACGTCCTCTGCCGCTAGCGGTGTCAGATGGGAAGGATAGTTTCAGCTTGTGCACCAGGGCCTGTTGATATTGATTCACTCTCATACTCCTTTACAGGAATGAGAGTGGAAAAGTTCTGCTTGTACCTGGGGTCCAGGAGGGTGAACACCCAGTAATCGGTGTTGTCAAAAATGCTTCTAACGCGTGGGTCACGGGAAAGGCAGCCTAACATGAAGTCAGCCATGTGCGCCAGAGTCCCAACACGCAAGAATTCCCTCTCCTCAATAGGCTGACTCTCCATTTCCTCCTCCTCCAAGTCTTCCTCTTCAGCCCATACACGCTCAACAGATAAGAAGGAATGAGCATAGGTACCCTCTTCAGTCTCCCAACAGTCTCCTCCTGTTCCTCCTCATCCTCCCCCTCCTCCAATACGCGCTGAGAAACAGACCGGAGGGTGCTCTGGCTATCAAGCAACGTATCTTCTTCCCCCATCTCCTGTGACAAGCGCAAAGCCTCTGACTTCATGCTGAGCAGTGACTTTTTCAGCAGACAAAGCAGCGGGATGGTGATGCTGATAATGGCGGCATCGCCGATGACCATCTGTGTTGACTCCTCAAATTTGCTTAACACCTGACAGATATCAGACATCCACGTCCACTCCTCATTGTAGACTTGAGGAAGCTGACTAACCTGACTACCAGTTCTCGTGGAAGTTGTCATCTGGCAGTCTACAATCGCTCTGCGCTGCTGGTAAACCCTGGCTAACGTGTGTAATGTGGAATTCCATCGTGTGGGCACATCGCACAACAGTCGGTGATCTGTCAGTTGTAAGCACCGTTGCAATGCCCTGAGAGTGGCAGCATCTGTGGTTGACTTGCGAAAATGCGCACAGATGCGTCGCACCTTGGTGAGCAAATCAGACAAATTGGGGTAGGTCTTGAGGAACCACTGAACCACAAGATTGAACACGTGGGCCAAAGATCGGTCTGCGCCATGATGCCCTGTAACAGCTCTTGGGCGGTGTGCCTCTTGTCACCTAAGCTCATCAGTTTCAGCACCGCCTGTTGGCGCTTATCCACGGCAGTGCTGCTGCGCCTAGAGCTACCGACTGAAGGCGCCGTGCTCACGGATTGTAATTGAGAGTAGGAGGAGGAGGAGGAGGGGTTGGAGGAAGAGGCATAATAAGTCTGAAAAACCGTGACTGAGGTAGGCCCCGCATGAGGGGCCCCAGGGTCAGACTCGGTCCCAACCTCCACCAAGTTAACCCAATGTGCCGTCAGGGAGATATAGTGTCCCTGCCCGCCAGCACTTGTCCATGTGTCCGTGGTTAGGTGGACCTTCTCAGTAACCGCGATGTCACCCACAGGCGGTGATGGACCTTTGTTTCACCTAGTTGGGTGCTTTACTAACATGTGATAGGCATGTGCCTTCCCCATCTTGGTCTGGGTCAGCACAATTGTCTTGAGGGTCACCACCCGGCTGTTGCCCAGAATTTGGCGTAGTGGTACGATTAGGCAGCCTCAGAGGCATCCATGCATGCTGCTTCTGCTGTTTCCTGTCCATTTCCGTGATGTTTCCATCATTTTCTGAGGTTTCCAGGTTTTCACGCAACCTTCCCTGTGCAGAGCTTTGGTCCCCTGCTAAAAATGCTCGAGTCTCCCATTGACTTCAATGGAGTTCGTTATTTGAAATGAGCACCCAAGCATCCGAAAAATTTTGACTCGAATAACGAGCACCCAAGCATTTTAGTGCTCGCTCATCTCTAATTGGCTACTACGAAAGCTCCTAGTAGTGTCATAGTAATCTGTCTGAAAAGCCATGTCTGAGGCAATGCTTGACAGGCAGCTTGTCAGAATCTCATAGACTGCTATCAATGGGACAAGCAATGAGGAGTTCGCACATTCAAGTCCCCTAACTGGACTAACCAATGTAAAAAGAGGAAAAAAAAGTTTAAAAAAATAAAAATTTAAAAAGCTCAAAAATCTAAAAAAAATTACCGTATTTTTCGCTTTATAAGACGCAGTGAACAAAAGTACCCCAATAAAAACTACAGTGTGCTCTGCAACAAGAAACAGCCCTTACACAGCTCTGTAGAAGAAAATATAAAAAATGTATGTCAGAAAATGTTATTTTTAAAAAGTAGAAAAATGTAATAAAAACAAATTTTTTTTTTTTTAAATGGTGGTTGGAGTTGTGTTAGAAAGAATGGAAAATAAAAATACTCACCTCATCCATTTACTTGCACAGAGGCAGTCTGCTCCTCTCTTTATTGAAAAAGACCTGCCGAATGACCTACGCTGAGCCTGATGAGGTCACCACGCACTCCCAGTGTGATCGAGGGGAGGAACGGACTGCCTCTGAGTAAGCAAGTGAATGAGGTCATTTTCTTTTTTAAACCCAAAAGACCAGGTTCCATTGATTGATAGGTTGAATAAGGTTTTAACATAGTGATTCTTGATGAATTAATTTGTAACAAATCAAATTTCCTGTCAAACTTCAGCGAAGCTGTCGAATCAATTTTTTAATGCTTCTCTAGCTAAGATAAAAAAATCTAATAAAAAAAAACCTAAAATGACTTAAAATATGACTTTCTCCAGCGCCATCTTTACAAACAGCAGCAGTGATGAGTCAGGATAAGGCATGGGGCTATTGTAGCCAATCACTAACCTCAGCAGTCTACCGCTGACGGCAGTGATTGGTTGCTGCAGTCAAGTGCCATATCCCAACACATCACTGTGCATGACACCAACACTGTGACCACTGCAACCAATTTCTGCTATAAATTTAAATTAGTTAAAGGGCTGTGCAGTACTAGTACTAGTGATGCTGTGGAATTACAGATTTCTCTCCCAATCAACTGAATAAAATGAGCTACTGTAATTATACTGCATCACCACTGCAATCTAGATAGTGTGCAGTTAAACATGAAAGAGGATGCAGCATTCACACAATCATCACGGCTTCATCTTCAAAAAGCTGATTGACAGGGGTGCTAGGTATGAGATTTCCACAGATTTGATATTAAAGGGGTTTTCCAAAAATTTATTTTCCCTTTGCCACCTGACACCTGAGACCTCTGCCAATCAGCTGTTCGAGAAGGCAGCATTCTCCAGCTTTTCCATTACCTTGTGATATCACTTCATCAGTCACATGGCCTAGGTGCAGCTCATCCCCATTGCTGTGAATGGGGCTGAGCTGCAATACCAAGCATAACCACTATACAATATATGGCACCAGGGGCGTTGCTAGGCTAAAACATTCGGGGCCTGGGCCCCTGATGCTTTCTCCCAGGTCCCGAATGTCCTGCCTGTTAGACAAATACAATTGTATTGCCGTCCTCAGGATGGCAGTACAATTGAATCTAACAGACTGCAAGATATGTAGGACCTGTGATGACATCACAGGTCATGTGATCAGTGCCGTCCAATCCTGCACTGGTCACATGGCTGTGACATCATCGCAGGTCTTTTTCAACCCCTGTCTTCTAAACTGAAGAGGAGAATTGTGGGGAAGAAGCTACAGTGAGCTCTGCTACATCAGAAGAGGTAAGTGAAGGGAGAAGCAGAGGGATGCTAGGAGTTGTGGTTATTTAACTGGGACAGTATGTTAGGGCAGAAGGGAGGGATGTTATCATGGGACTGTGTGTTGGAGGTGACTTGGGCAGGGTTCTGTTAGGGTACTTTCACACCTGCGACATGGAACTCCGGCAGGCTGTTAGGATCCGTGCTGCCGCTTCAGCACGGCAACCCCGCCGAGAGGCAGCCGGAACAAAAGAACAGCATGTTGTACTTTTGTTCCGGCCGCCTCTCGGCAGGGTTTGCCATGCTGCAGCCGGATCCGTGGCCCGCCCCCATTACAGTGAATGGGGCCAGAGCGTAGTTCCAGCCCCACATGTGCACCTGCTGCAGCACGGATCAAGAGGGCTGTTCACCCACCGGAACAGCCTGCCGGAGTCCCCTGCCGCAGGAGTGAAACTAGTCTTAGGCTACTTTCACACTTGTGTTGTAAGGATCCGTTTGTGAGATCCGTCACAGGCTCTCATAAATGGTCCAAAGCTGATCAGTTTTGTCCTAATGCATTCTGAATGGAAAAGGATCCATCCAGAATGCATCAGTTTTGCTTCAGTTCAGCCAGCATTCTGTTTTGGAGGCGGACACTAAAGCGCTGCTTGCTGCGTTTTGGTGTCCGCATGAAGAAACTGATCCAAACTGATCCGTCATGGCTATTTAAAAGATAATACAGCCGGATCCATTCAGAACAGATGCAGACAGTTGTATTATCATGACGGAAGTGTTTTTGCTGATCCATGACGGATCCAGCAAAAACACTGGTGTGAAAGTAGCCTTATTTACTTTGGACTGTGGCGTGGAGTGATGTTATTTACATGGGACTGTATGTTGAAGGCGGCTGTCGGAGGGAGTGATATTTACATAGGACTGTATGTTGATGACGGCTATGGGAATGATGTTATTTACATGGGACTGTATTTGGAGGGGACTGTAGATAGAGAGGGATGTTATTTACATGGACTGTATATTGACTATATATGATGTTATTTACACAGGAGGGAAATAGCTTTATTTACATGGGACTGTATGGTGGAGGGGCTGAGGAATTATAATTTCTGAGGACACTAAAGGGAGGAATATAACTACAGTGGGCACTTCAGGGCGAGCATTATAACAATAGGGGGGGCGATATAAATACTGGGGGCACTGTAGGTGTATTATAAATCCAGGAGACATTAGGCGATCTTATTACTACTGGGGAGACTATAGGAGAGACTTATAGATCCGCCTTATTTCTACTAAGAGCACTATGGGGGCCTTATTACTACTGAGGGGTCTGTAGAGAGCTTGATTATCACTTGGGGAACTACTATTACTACTGGGGGCTCTGTGAGGGCATTATTAATACTGGAAGACTCTTCTAGTAATGGGGACAATCTTGGGGAGCATTATCAGTGCTGGGGTCACTGTAGGGTGCAGTGTTACTAATGATGGAATTACTATTGGTAGGACTATTACTATGGGGGGCACTATTATTTCTCCAGGATAGTATTTGAGGTATTGGGGGGCACAGCGAGCAGCAGGATAAGGCTGTGGGGACTCCAGGTTGGGGGATGATGATAGAAATGTGATGAAGCTAAGATGTCCGTGTGTCACATTCTGCAGAGACGAGGCGGCTGAGAGAAGTTGTCTGGGCCGAATGGAGAAGATGATGACAGAGAAGATCTAAATCAGAGGAGACGTCACATGGGAGGCCCTGGATGTGAGGTATGTTCTCCTGTTGGGACGAGGGTCGACATAGAGAATTGGGCCATATTCATTGGTGCTTGGGCCCCGGATCTTTTGAGACCCTAGAAACGCCCCTGTATTGCACTGTGCTTGGTAAGCAGATAAAAGGCTGCTGCACTATTGCGAGTATCAGTTTTTTCTCAAACAGTTGATTGGCAGGGGTCCCAGGTCTTGGACCCTCAAAGATGAGATATTGATGACTTATCCAGAGGATAGGCCATCACAGTATTAAAAAAAAAATCTCGTAAAACCCTTTTAATTTCCTATCTTGGGAACAGGTCATCAATATCATGGCACTGCATAAATCATTTAACAGTAGCTACTTGAAATATTTGCAGCACAATAATTGTGATTTTGTATTTTTTCAAAATGTTATATTGGGAAAAAATTATGAAAGGATGAATATACTCCCAAAGCATCCATAAAAAATGTAAAAAAAAAAACTGAAAAAAATAATCTGAAAAGGTAAAAGTTAAAAGATATTCATAAATATTTTAAAAAGGAAGATGTTTGCCAAAAATATCTATAGAAAAAGAAGCAATGTCCAGAAAAAAAATTATATATATACCTTTACAAACAGCAGCAGTGACATGTCAAGATAAGGCATGAGGCTATTGTAGCCAATGACTAACCTCAGCAGTCTACCACAGTCAAGTACCATATCCCAACACATCACTGTGCATGTCACCAACACTGTGACCTGTATAGTGATATGCCCGGATATGGAACCTGACCACTACAGCTAATGTCTCAGAAAGATTATCCAGAAATATATATATGTATATATATATATATATATAGAGAGAGAGAGAGAGACATATCTAGAAACACATATTTTGGACCGGAAATGACCAAAATATGTATTAAAGAAGAGGTGTCCAGAAAAATATTTGCAAAATAACGCAATATTCAGAAACATCTTTAAAATAGGGTAGGGAAAATAGTAGGGGAAATTTGAAAAAATTAAAGGTAGAGAAAGAGATGTCCAGAAGTATCCATTAAAATGATTTATACACTAACACATGAAAAAATAGGAGTTATCCAGAAATAAAAGTTATCCTGATTACACTGATGTATACAGAAACATTTAGAAAAATGAAGAATCCATAAAATTGCAAGGGGAAAAAGGAAGAGGTATTGAGAATTGTGTATAAAAAATGCAGATCTTTTGCATTGGAGAAACATCTAAAAAAATATCTAGAAATATCTATAAAGAGATTATCCATAAATATGAGTGTACAGAACGGGTATTACAGAACCACTTAGACAAAAGGAAGAAATCAACAGGAAAAAACATTGTGTAAGGAAAGAAACCTATGTCAATGAAACACTATTTTTATGCGTGGTTGAAATGTTTAACTCTTCAATCTCCACCGTGTTCTAAATAAATGGAAAACTGGTGGTAACTAAGGTCATTGATTTTCCACATTCTTTAAGTTTGTTATCAGAATGGGTTGAGGTTATATGCATAGCCTCTAAACTGTAACAGCAAAGCCAAATCAGCAAAGAAAATAATTATCCAATTACCACTTCAAAGCCTGTCAGAAAGGTATGGACTTTGATTAATTTAGCTGAAGTGTTCAGCAGCTACAGAAAAGGCGTGTTCAGAGCAATAAAAGGTTTAGCAGTATTGCTGATCTCACAAAATGTCAGTTGCTTTGACTTGTCAAGCACATCAAAACTACCTTTGAAGCCCAAAATACCAACTGCCAGGAAATGCATGTTAGAAATTTTTGTTGTAGTGTATGAAAGAGATTGTTGTGCACAGTGTGATGTGTAAGGTGTTATTGTTACCTTTTTGTCAAAATCAAAGTCTTCTTTCGATGTCAGGGCACTCGATTGCTTATCCATGTACGGAACAATTTTATTACGAGGAACTCCTGTCAAAGCATAAAAAGTAATAAAAATAGCATCACAAGCTGGCCTAGAAAGAAGCACATGAAAGCTAGCAATTCAGTTAATATATTAAAATCTCATGGAAAGTGTGCACGAAGTGCAACACTGCACAAAGAAATGCTATTTTTGTAGCATTTGAGAAGATTCTTTATTTTTTTTGGCTTTGGATGAACATACAAATGAGACATCTACTTCTTTAGTAGTTACACTTCCATACCTACACAGTACGCAAGTTTCAAAATAGTTAAAGCTGAAAGTGTATAATATAATGTACACATGTAGCAATCTTTATTTTCACTCTTAAAGAGGTTTTCCAAAATTTTTATACTGATAAACTATCCTCAGGATAGTTTATCAACATCTGATCTGTGGGGGTTCAATGCCTGGGACCCCTGCCAATCAGCTACTTGAGGAAGCTGTGGTGCTCATCAGAGCTCCTGTGAGTGCCACCGCCTCCTCGCAACTTACCAAGCACAGCCCCATACATTCTACAGCACCTGAATGAAACTGAGCTGTTTCTAGGTCGCATGACCTATGAGCTCTACGTCACTGGCCTATGGTAAGCTGCAATATGTCTGTGGGACTCTTTTGAATGCTGCAGCCTCTTCAAGTAGCTGATCGGTGATGGTCCCGGATGTCGAACTCTCACCATTCAGATACTGATGATCCTTTAAAAAACCCTTTAAAGCATTAAATAAATGCTGCAGCAAGTAACGCAATGCTTCTCAATAGATAAAGTTCTACTAGAGTTATTTACAAAATGAGCTAAGTGTGTTAATGATCAAGCCCGGCCTGCCAATAAGCAACAAATATGGGGTTTTGTGACTTTTTGGTTTCACTTGAGCAAAAGTTTAGTGATTTTTTTTTACCACTGCCCCTTCCAGCACTACCTACAGATTGGGAGTGAAAATTTGGTCAGAATTTTAAAGTAGATCACTTTTGTGTCACATTGTGTCAATGTATGAATGCAATATTTTTAAAAAGTCACAAAAGGCCAAAACTCCATGTCAGGCATCCCCAAATGTACTTTTACTGAAATAGGCGCAATCACATAGCACTGCCATCACATTTATTACTACTGGGTGCCATTTCCATAAACTTAATGCAGGTATGCATAGCAACTCCAGTCTAAGACATGACCTGAAATACACCTAAAATGATAAATTCCCCCCAAAAGTGTCAAGCTAGAAATGGATACTTTAAACGGCAAAGAAATAAGAATGTCCCACACAAAGGTTTCATGAGAGCAAAACAATGAAAAATATGTTTATCACATATCTGGAAATCTGGAAAATTCACCTAGCTGGCATTCCACCAATGGACAATTTTTCTATTGACATATTCCTATTTCTCATCTTGCTGCTCGTCTACATCCATGCTGTTTTATACAATAAGTTTATTAATGTTTGTGATGTATAACAAAGATACTTACAGATAAAGGACATGGAAGAGCTCAGGAAAAATGTTAATATTTATTTAATCCTAAGAAGAAACGTCTAGAAGGAACATATTAAAATTAATCAAGTATGTAATTGGTTAATACAAAAAATACCTTAAAAAATGTAAAGTCTCCAAAAAGGGAATTTGTCACCACAGTTTTGGACTGTTATTTTCTGTAATACATGAGGATCACTACAGATAAGGAGTCCGGATTGCTACTTTTTATTTTACTACTGTCCCTCATTTCCCCACTGTCAGCATTTAAACTGCAGTGAAATGCATTGTCAGGACTGCTGTGCATGCACGCAGGAGTCCACTACAATTTGATAAGGCTACTTTCACACTTGTGTTTTCCCTTTCCGCTATTGAGTTTCGTCATAGGATCTCAATAGCGGGGGAAAAACGCTTCAGTTTTATCCCCATTCATTGCCAATGGGGACAAAACTGAACTGAACGAAACAGAATTCACCAGAATGAATTCCGTTCCGTTTGGTTGAGTTCCCATCGCAGACAGAATAACGCTGCAAGCAGCGTTTTTTTTCTGTCCATGATTTGGTGCGTAGCAAGACGGATCTGTCATGACTCACAATGTAAGTCAATGGGGACGGATCCGTTTTCTCGGACACAATAGAAAACGGATCCATCCCCCATGGACTTTTAATGGAGTTCATGACGGATCTGTCTTGGCTATTTTAAAGATAATATAACCGGATCTGTTCATAACGGATGCAGATGGTGGTATTATCATGATGGAAGTGTTTTTGCTGATCCATGACAGATCCAAAAAAACGTGTGAAAGTAGCCTAACTGTATTTCAGTATAGCTTTGAGTGCTGACAATGGCGGAATGAGGGCAGTAGAAAAAAATGGACTCCTTATCTGTGATACTGCTCATGTATTGCTGCAGATAATTGTCTAGAATCATGGTGACCGATTCCCTTTAAAGGACAAGAGGGCATCTTCCTTCGTTGGAACAAAACAAAAAATCTCCAAAGGTGATGAAGCTTCTTCACTTAATGAGCTGATGATGTGTGGAACAGACTAGCTAGTTTTAAAGAGGACCCTTCTCCTCTCCTGATATGTCTATTTTAGTAATTATTTGCATTACCTATGTAATAACAATTCTGCATAATTTCTTATTAATCTGTGTTTCCGCCATTCCTCGATTATTTCGTCTAGAAGTCTATCAATAAAGATACAGCTAGGTATTATTCATTAACATCTAGTAGGAATATTGGAAGTATAGCACAACTGAGAGTTACAGTATAAGAAAAGATGCACCAGAATTGTCATTTCATGTAGAATGGTGATAGACCAAAATAGTAGGTGGACTTCAGAAAGGTATTGATTTTTGCTTGAAGCCAGACACAATAAATGCCCATGAAAATGCATAAAATGTTTGATTTGACCGAAGAAGTGATTCTTTTTTGGAGCATTCACAAAAATCTGAACTCCTCACTAAATAGCACCTTTTTTCAATCTACCTTTAATCTACTTGATTTATTTTAGGGTTCCGATCCAGCATTCACACACATCTAGATAATCTCTTGAGGCTATTTTCAGCACTAGAGGATCCAATCAATTTATACTTGTCTATGACTCCCCTTCAGAGAAAATGTGACACATCCACTAAGATCACCTCATATCTCTATGGTTTTCTAGGTTTGGTTCAGTAGAAACATAGGGAAGCTAAAATATGTCCATAGACTGGTTGTGTGAAAATAGGCTTAATCTGTTTTTGTTAATTAAGTATTATTTGATGAGTAATTAGTCTAAATGAACATGAAAACAGGCCACATGTGATGAATCTGGAATGACTGGCAATGACATACTGTATGGTTTGTACTTTCTAAAAAAAAAAAAAGGTGCAGATAAGTGTCTATGGAAGCAGATTATGAAAAATACAAATAATTTAACAAGTTTACAAAGTAAGAAAATATAGATAATCCTTGATAAATGACACCAGACTTTGAGGAAGTCTTTATTAGCTTATATTCCTGATTACAATTTTATTTCTTCTTATTACATTAAGCAGATTTATGTAGGATTTGTAAATATAATAACTGATTAAACATGCCCTAGAACACTCTGTAGGTATGTCAGAAAAATAAACTCAATATTAGCAGTTTTAATAATGCATGCAGAACGCTAGAAAAAGGCTTGTCAAAACTTCTTACTGTCAGAAGAAGGCATATATTTGGGGACTCCTTTCTTTTGCATGTGGTGTAGGATTTCACTTGTAATCAGTAGACTGCATATACTTCAAGAGGCAGACTAAGAGCCTACCGTATTATGCAGTTGTTACTTTGAGGGTATGGCGAAGCATTTAGGCTTCTAAATGCAGAAGCCAAAAGCAAGATTGAATTTAAAAAAACAGGAGAAGTAGCATCTGCCCTTTATAGTTTCACTCCAGATTGTGGCTTCCAAAGAGCACCCAGAAACCTGAGCATGTGGCTGTACCCTTTTAACCTGGTCAGTATTGGGTTGATTTATCACTGTAGATTTAGCTTTCTCAAACAGCTGATCAGCAGGGTCCTGGGTGTCTCACCCCCATTAATCAAATACAGAAGATATTTCTGAGGATAGATCATCAGTATTAAAATCTCAGAAAACCCCTTTAACACGCTGTGTTTTTACACCTCCAAATTCTACCCAATTAACAAAAATGCCAGTAAGAAATAAATACTTGTGTGTTTCATATTTCCCAGAGACTTTCAGCTAATATCTGGAGCTTTTTTTTTTTTTACTGCAATGAACTCAACAAAAACAGCAGGAGCATAAACACCACTAATACCACAAAAATGTAGAAAATGCCACTAAGAATCTGACCCATAATATGACCCATAATGCTGTGCAGCCTGCCAATCAGCTATTGCCATCCCCTGTGATGTTACAACTCTATAAAAGCCTTACTGTAAACTGAGGATAGGGACAGACGTGGCAAGAGCTATGGACAGTGTTTTAGAAAGTTTGTACTTTCCAACTGTATAATATTGGATAGGGAGACTGCAGGGACAATGCAGGCTCAATGTAATCAGCCTGTCCATCTTGTTTAACTCCTGCGCCATTCACACTTAATCTGTTCTGTTATACATAGACTTACTGTGTATCAGACTGAGGTGGTCTAATATAGGCACAATTATCTAGTTCACCTGCTGAGCCATACATACTTACAAAGCTATATTACTGATTCAGTTACAGCAACTATGGCCAACAGACAGTTGCCTAAGCCCTCAAAAGGAACAGACAGTGGCGAAAATGTTGCTTTTGCCAACACAAGCAGCAGAAGAAAGGGTTGTGGTAGCAGGAGCTGCAGCAACAGACCAGAGCTGCCACTGTCATCCAGCTGTCATGTTTGACCAACATTCCCACTGTACTGAAATGGTTGACTTACTCTTCAACATCATCTCAGTTGACATCAGATGCATGAAATTGGTGGGCTCCTCTGGCATCACACTTAATTGGCATAGCCCAGGAACAACCCCTGGGCCCTCACTTGTCCTGCAACTGCCTCTTTTGTTTGCTGCTCCTTCTGCTTGGGAAGTTATGCATGCGGCCAGCTCTGCTTTGCTTTTCAGCAAGGACGATCTTAGTGAGGACAGTCAGCAGCTACAGCTCAGCACAAATTTGGAGGAGAGGTCCACTGTGTCTTCATCTAGGTGTTCAACTAGCAATGATGACAGTCACATGGGAGCACGTGTTGCGAGTTGTCAGGGACATTGCCATGAGACTGGTGACATAAGTGACAAACAGATAGTAGTATCTGATCGTACGTGTGAGCCAGGTTAAGAGGGGACATCATCATCATCAAGGGGTGAGGGTGGCAACAGACCCATGAGACAGCTTCAGGGTGGCAGGTGCCGATGAGCCAGCAGGGTAGAAGCAGTGGAAGATCTGGATCCAAACACGACAGGGGTAGACCGACTGCTACTCAGAAGCCTTCCTGTCAGGAAATAACTACAAGCGCACGGCAGCGGCAGGCAGTCAGCATGAAGTGTTGGGGGTAAAATGCCATACTTGGCAGTGTTAGCATGGTGGTATGCAGGATATGTGGACAGAAAGTGAAGTGCGGTTAGGGTGCTGATGTTGTGGTACAGCCTGACGCAGCTACTGTCATGACTGCTGGAGGGGAGGGGGCATAGTAGCACCAGCTCCAACATCAGCAACTTAAGTCTTAAGTCTCTGATGAGCAGTTTTTTTCAGCCGCCTACTGAAGAAACCACCCAGCATCAGCAGGATATGGAGCAGAACCTGAACCAGCAGGTGGTGTCATACTTGGACTACACCTTTTCACCCCAGATCCAAGATCCCCTGGACTACTGGGCAGCCAAATTTGAATTGTGGCTGCAACTGGCTGAGTTTGCACTGGGCAAGCTTTAATGGCCTGCCAGTAGTGTGGCATCAAAGTGGATGTTTAGTGTGGCAGTGTGGCATAGTTACCCCAAAGTAAACTCGCCTTTCAACACAAAATGTTGAGAGACAAAACTTTATAAAAATGAATCAGACCTGGATCAACCAAGATTTTCTGACACCAGTGCCTGATGCAACAGACTAGATGATTCTGGCAGTATTGATCTTACTGCAGTGTGCTGCCACATTGTGACAAATGGCCCGTTACACACCTGCTGCCTCTACTGCCATCTCCTCCTACTGTGATCAACCACCATCTTGTGCTTTTACTGCCACTGCTGTTGCCCCCTCCCCCTTCCCACACCAGTCTGTTTGGGGACAACTATTGTGGCTCATTATGCTTTTTCTGCTCTCAACACTCTGTTTCAGGGACATTATTGTGACTCTTCATGCTGTTGCCACCCTCAACAGTTTGTTACAGGGCCAGTACTGTCCCTGTTTGGCCATGTTCACATCATAGTTTATTTTTCTGTTTTTCTGATCCATCAGGAAAACAGAACAAAAAAAAACAGGTCCTGTCATTACAGAGCCCATAAGGCATCAATCACATGTATCAGTATTTTGCATCAACATTTGATCATGATTTGGAAGTCAAGATAGGAGTGGGTACAATACACAGAAGACATGCAAATATTTCTGTTTTATACCCACTACTGTTTTTGCCTTACATAATGATCAAATACTGATGCAAACAACTGATCAAATACTGACCATGTAAAGAGGCCATAAAAGTCCTTATTTGCCATCTGAATAAAATTGATTTCAGACATAAATGGCCAAAACTCATGCAAATTGAGCATGAGGCCTCTATCACATGGTCAGTATTTTACATCCGGATTTGATCGTAATTTGGAAGCCAAAAGAAGGAATGGATCCAAAACACAGAAAAGATCACGGTTTTTCTGTTTTGGACCCACTCCTGTTTTTGTCTTACAAAAATTGATCAAAAGGCTGACCAAACACTTAGGGTTTGAAGGCGGATGCTCAGCAAACAGTGATATGAACACAGCCTTACTGCTTACACCCTCACCACTATCACGAATCTTGGACCACTGCTCAGTAAACTCCATAATGATTAATTAGACCTGATGCTAACATTGACCTGTAAGGCAGAGCTTACACTTCAGTTACTTGGTTAGTTATTTCCATCACAATTGTGAACCAAATTCAGGAGCCAAGCCTACTCTTAGATTAGATCACCACCTGTTCCGTGGTTTCGACCTGCACCTGCTTTGGGCCGACAATAACTGACCAAATAAGTAAAGTAGGAACAAAGCCTAATACTAACGCACAGTCATTCCACAGCTAACAGAAGGGATTCAAAAGCATGTGTTTGCACTGTCACAACATGGATTTTAAAAAAAACTTGTTTTCTTCACTACTTCATTGGCGCTGTCTCCATGTCCTTATTTTATTACATTAAAGAGCCATTGAGACAAAGCTGCTGCTGCTACATGTTGCTGCAATGTACAGGGATGTACACTGAGATACATTCTCACTAAAGTTTAACTGCAGGCCTGGATATAGCTAATTTGACACACTTCCTGGTGAATGAATTCTTAACAAAGCCAATTTCTTGAAGAAATTCGGCAAAGCAGCCGAATAGAATGTTTGAAAACATCTCTAATGACAATGTCTAAACAGTGTTATGCCACTCTACAAGGGATTTAACCTGGCAGAGGTTTGTTTCCCATAAAATAAAGTATCAGGCATGTTAAAATGTCCATTCCTTCATATTTCCCCAAATTCGGCAAGTCAGTTGGTGCTATTAACCAACTTTAATCGTGATGGACTTTTACGATATTATGATAAAAAAATTTTGTTGAAATAATAACCTAAGTTGCAAATATTAAAAGCAAGAAGAAACAATTTCTTTGAGAAATAAACCTGCATAAATAAAAGCTAACGTTTTTTTATAAGATACATGTAATAGAAACAAACAGCAAAAATAAATGCTAATCATTCTTCTTTGATGGTTACAATATTTCTAATTAACTATTCTTGCAAATACCCTGTGTAGGCAAGAAACAGAAGTGTAGGAGTCAAGATTTAGTACAAGCTGTACATTCAGTAAAATGCTAACATCTGGTCTACATCTCATACCTGTACATGCTTGTTTTGTATTTTATCACGGGAGTTTCCAATTTGTGTCATGTTGATTTAATGCTGTCTTTGACACACCCTGTACTGTTAGGACACTGCTAGTCTCAAAAACTATTCAATGACATCCTTTTGTGTGTGTTTTTTTCATATACTAGTTGGAGTGTAGGTTTATAGCTTTAGATCAGTTGTTTCTAATAATACCTTTGCTGTATTTTTAAGCAGGGCAACATTTTTTTGTATAGAAGTCACTTTCCTCTTTAGTTTACATGCAATTTAAGACAATGGTGGGAAGTAGAGATGAGCAAAGTTTTGAAAAATTCAATTAGGTCGATTCGAAGAAGTTTGCCAAGAAATTTGATTATTTACAAATGAATTTATCACAAATCGCTATAAATCAGGTATAACCATATGTCACGGTGGCTGAGGGAATTATGGAGCAGGCTCCTGCAGTGAGCCCGCTCCATAGGCGCCAGAAATAGTGACAGTAGTGGCCCTATGGCACAGTAGGGAGATTAACTAAGAATGTTGGTGCACTGAACCATGATGCATATGGTGATACACTCTCCCTGCAGTCTCCCTGCATTCTCCCTTTCCAGTATTGTCCTATTAATGTTTTTCAGCAACACTATCCATAACGCATGGGCACTTGTCACTTCTTTCCCTAAGCTCAGCTCACAGTAATGATCGGTAGTTCATGAGCAATCAGTTCAAAATGAACTGATCTTCGAAGTGATTCTAAAATTAGTTCATGAGGAACTAAAACAACTGGAGGAGTAGACAGTTATGACACAACTCCATCAGGATCATTCACTGCCACTACCACTTGCTTTATAGTTCCTACTACTAGAAAAGTAGAAAAACTCGATATAGATCTGTAAATACAAATTAAATAAAAGACAAAATGTACATTCCATTGTATGTAGTGGGCGCAATCATGGGGAACAACGATCGCATGGCCCTCGTTATTGAACCCCTCAGATGTCATGGTCAACGCTGCTTGCAGTATCTGAGAGTTACATTGATGCCTTTCAGGAGTTAATCAGAGGAGATCCATTTGATCGCGTAGAGGCTATCGAAACCACCTTAATTGATGGATTCATTACCACGAGACGCCAAGAAATTTGGATTTGTAGGGAATCAAATTTTTCCAGAAATTCGGATCAAATTCTACTTTGTTAAAGGGAACCTGTCATCTCCAAAACACCCCCTGAACTAGAGTAAGAGATGTATAGTGTAAGTGATGCTGAATCCGAATATGTAAGTTTTATCTTCATACTCACTTGCATTCTGACGCTGTGCTCCCACAAACCAGCAGTAAAATGCACTCACTGGACTCCAGTGCTCACTCACATAATGGAGAGGACTCAAAGAAGAGTCCTCTAAATGCATTTTACTGCCGGTTTGTGGGAGCACAGCGTTGGAATGGAAGTGAGTATGAAGATAAAACTTACATATTCTGATTCAGCATCACTTACACTATACATCTCTTATTCTAGTTCAGGGGGTGTTTCGGAGATGACAGGTTCCCTTTAACTTTGATTTGCTCAGTACTAGGGATGAATGTAATTAGGAGGCTGGGCCTTTGGTTCACTGCAGGCCCCTTTTCCCCACTGGCCCCATAGCAGCTGCATGGTCTGCCTCTTTTGGAAGTACACCACTGCATTTACCAGTAGTCATATATGTTGACATTACTAATGCTGTCTTGGCATTAAAGAGCTTGAAAGGGATTTGACACACTCCTAGGAGACCTCAGAATGTCCTACATGACTTTTCAGGGCAATTTCAATCTGTGGCAAATTTATTGGATCAAACTGAATCTGAAGGCCAATCCAACTAAATAGCACCTGAAATGAATTTTGAGAAATTCCCTCATCTCTGTTTATAATTTAAAATATTGCTTTCAATGTCAGAAAATGATTCAGTGAGATTTTGTATTGTAACTAATACTGAAATGATTAATTTCTTGATATGTGTTTCCTTTCCAGAAAAGGCGAGTAAAAGAGAAGCTTTTTAGTGATGTATAAAAAGAGATGAAATAAAAAACCACTGGACATTAACTTTATTTATAACTGTTGAGTGAATATCTAAAGCTCAGAGTTCATACATTACCACAAGACAGGATGCCATACTGCTATGAAAAGATTCTTTGGCCCTGCATCATTTTAAAAGCCTATTTGCATGGACCAACTTAGTAAAGCTTTACACTAGCGGTGTGAATTCTGGCAGGTTGTTCCAGCAAAGAACAGCCTGGCCTGCCTGAATTCATTGGATCTGGGACTGCGGGATGTGGATGGAATGTCTGCCGACTCCATTAAAGGAGTTCTCCGGGAAAGATAACGAAAATACTGAAAAAACATGTTATTATAAATAAACTCTTAATCATTTATAATGGCTCGTTTAGTCAAGGGGACAATCAGTGAAGGAGCTAAAATGGCGGCTCTTAGATTTATGAACATAAAATCCATCCTCTTTCATTTTATCTTTCCCGGAGAACCCTTCAAAGTGTAAGTATAATTATACATTCCGTCCACATCCGGCTGGCAAGAGGAGAACCCGCTGATCTTCTGCTTCCCTCTCAGAATAGCCTGACAAATTTTAGCTACCGCTGGTGTGAAGGTAGCCTTAGAGGGCAATTATCGGGGACAAACCATTCTTACCCAATAATCATCTTCTCATCAGAGGATTTACATGCAGCAATCACCTCCTCTGTATGAAGATAAGATATCTCTACTGCATTAGATCATCTCCATACAGGTTCGTTGTTTTTGGGCACCAGATCACTGTTTACAAAGGATGATCTGCTGCCCAGAAACAACGATTTTGATGCTCTCACCTGACAAATGTGAGTTGATTGGTTATTGGGTAATTGGTGATATCTTTACATGGGCCAGTTATTAAGAATGAGCATTTGCACTTATAATGATAAATAGAGATGAGCGAGTAGTGTTCGATCGAGCTGGTATTCGATCGAATACTACGATATTCGGCGTGCTCGATTTCTTTCGAGTATAACGGCGATGGCGCACTTAGAATTCGTTTCCCCTCCCACCTTCCCTGGCGCTCTTTTTCCACCAATCACCATGCAGGGGGGGTATGACAGTCACGCTGAGCACGCTGGCAGCGCGAAAACGGCGTCTACATGCATTGGCTGGAAAAACCATGTGACCTCGAATATTAAAAACTCAGCTCTTCCTGCTCGTTCGCATATGCTGCGTGAACTTAGTCAGGGACAGAGGCTGGAGAAGGGAGAGACAGGTTTTAGCTGTTGGACAGGCAGGAGCGTGATTAAAAGCCCTTATCAGGGCTACTATAGTGCAGTACAGTGCTAGCTTTACTACAAGATACACTTTACAGAGAACGGCTGCCGTATTCAGGGATAGCTGCTGGAGTAGGGACAGAGAGAGGCATTAGTGGTGTATTAGGTGCTCTGCTACATACCAAACTATATTTGGCACTACTGCTGTGTACCTTGAAATATAAAATATATAGGCCTTTCAATTGGCAACTGTACTGTGCGTTCTCTTTGCAAAGTAATTTCTCAAACCTGGTGTTCATACACACCGTCTGATCACTTAGTACACGGCTGTGTACCTTGAAATATAAAATATATAGGCTTTTCAATTGGCAACTGTACTGTGCGTTCTCTTGCAAAGTAATTTCTCAAACCTGGTGTTCATACACACCGTCTGATCACTTAGTACACGGCTGTGTACCTTGAAATATACAATATATAGGCCTTATAATTGGCAACTGTACTGTGCGTTCTCTTGCAAAGTAATTTCTCAAACCTGGTGTTCATACACACCGTCTGATCAGTTAGTACACGGCTGTGTACCTTGAAATATACAATATATAGGCCTTATAATTGGCAACTGTACTGTGCGTTTTCTTGCAAAGTAATTTCTCATACCTGGTGTTCATACACACCGTCTGATCACTTAGTACACGGCTGTGTACCTTGAAATATACAATATATAGGCCTTTCAATTGGCAACTGTACTGTGCGTTCTCTTGCAAAGTAATTTCTCAAACCTGGTGTTCATACACACCGTCTGATCACTTAGTACACGGCTGTGTACCTTGAAATATACAATATATAGGCCTTATAATTGGCAACTGTACTGTGCGTTCTCTTGCAAAGTAATTTCTCATACCTGGTGTTTATACACACCGTCTGATCAGTTAGTACACGGCTGTGTACCTTGAAATATAAAATATATAGGCCTTTCAATTGGCAACTGTACTGTGCGTTCTCTTGCAAAGTAATTTCTCATACCTGGTGTTCATACACACCGTCTGATCAGTTAGTACACGGCTGTGTACCTTGAAATATACAATATATAGGCCTTATAATTGGCAACTGTACTGTGCGTTCTCTTGCAAAGTAATTTCTCAAACCTGGTGTTCATACACACCGTCTGATCAGTTAGTACACGGCTGTGTACCTTGAAATATACAATATATAGGCCTTATAATTGGCAACTGTACTGTGCGTTTTCTTGCAAAGTAATTTCTCAAACCTGGTGTTCATACACACCGTCTGATCACTTAGTACACGGCTGTGTACCTTGAAATATACAATATATAGGCCTTATAATTGGCAACTGTACTGTGCGTTCTCTTGCAAAGTAATTTCTCATACCTGGTGTTTATACACACCGTCTGATCACTTAGTACACGGCTGTGTACCTTGAAATATAAAATATATAGGCCTTTCAATTGGCAACTGTACTGTGCGTTCTCTTGCAAAGTAATTTCTCATACCTGGTGTTTCATACACACCGTCTGATCAGTTAGTACACGGCTGTGTACCTTGAAATATACAATATATAGGCCTTTCAATTGGCAACTGTACTGTGCGTTCTCTTGCAAAGTAATTTCTCATACCTGGTGTTCATACACACCGTCTGATCAGTTAGTACACGGCTGTGTACCTTGAAATATACAATATATAGGCCTTATAATTGGCAACTGTACTGTGCGTTCTCTTGCAAAGTAATTTCTCAAACCTGGTGTTCATACACACCGTCTGATCACTTAGTACACGGCTGTGTACCTTGAAATATACAATATATAGGCCTTATAATTGGCAACTGTACTGTGCGTTCTCTTGCAAAGTAATTTCTCAAACCTGGTGTTCATACACACCGTCTGATCACTTAGTACACGGCTGTGTACCTTGAAATATACAATATATAGGCCTTATAATTGGCAACTGTACTGTGCGTTCTCTTGCAAAGTAATTTCTCAAACCTGGTGTTCATACACACCGTCTGATCACTTAGTACACGGCTGTGTACCTTGAAATATACAATATATAGGCCTTATAATTGGCAACTGTACTGTGCGTTCTCTTGCAAAGTAATTTCTCAAACCTGGTGTTCATACACACCGTCTGATCACTTAGTACACGGCTGTGTACCTTGAAATATACAATATATAGGCCTTATAATTGGCAACTGTACTGTGCGTTCTCTTGCAAAGTAATTTCTCAACCTGGTGTTCATACACACCGTCTGATCACTTAGTACACGGCTGTGTACCTTGAAATATACAATATACAGGGCATTATAATTGGCAACTGTACTGTGCGTTCTCTTGCAAAGTAATTTCTCATACCTGGTGTTCATACACACCGTCTGATCACTTAGTACACGGCTGTGTACCTTGAAATATACAATATATAGGCCTTTCAATTGGCAACTGTACTGTGCGTTCTCTTGCAAAGTAATTTCTCAAACCTGGTGTTCATACACACCGTCTGATCACTTAGTACACGGCTGTGTACCTTGAAATATACAATATATAGGCCTTATAATTGGCAACTGTACTGTGCGTTCTCTTGCAAAGTAATTTCTCAAACCTGGTGTTCATACACACCGTCTGATCACTTAGTACACGGCTGTGTACCTTGAAATATACAATATATAGGCCTTATAATTGGCAACTGTACTGTGCGTTCTCTTGCAAAGTAATTTCTCAAACCTGGTGTTCATACACACCGTCTGATCAGTTAGTACACGGCTGTGTACCTTGAAATATACAATATATAGGCATTATAATTGGCAACTGTACTGTGCGTTCTCTTGCAAAGTAATTTCTCATACCTGGTGTTCATACACACCGTCTGATCACTTAGTACACGGCTGTGTACCTTGAAATATAAAATATATAGGCCTTTCAATTGGCAACTGTACTGTGCGTTCTCTTGCAAAGTAATTTCTCAAACCTGGTGTTCATACACACTAGAGATGAGCGAGTAGTGAAATATTCGAAAGTTCGAAATTCGATTCGAATAGACCGCGAAATTCGACTATTCGACCGGATATCGAATCCCATTAAAGTCTATGGGGAAAAAATGCTCGCCACTTGGAAATCTCAATTCGACCACTTGGAGGTCACCAAGTCCACCCTGGAACCTCAGAAAAGGATGCCAACACTGCTGGAATGCAACTGGGACAGCAGGGGAAGCATGTCTGGGTGCATATAACGCGCCCAAGTCGCACTATTACGCCACTATCACAGCCTCTCAACAATACACTCCAAACACAATCTAACCTCTCTGTAAAGTGAGACCATACAAGGAAACCTTCTTTCCTCTACATTGCCATGGACCCCAAGCCAAACTAGACAAAAAAGAAGATAAAATTCTGCACCCCTTAAAATCACGTTGCCTATGACAACCACAGATGGCATAGGCAAGGGGGAAAGCAAATAGACCCCACCCCTAATTGTCATTGTGTGTGTGTGTGAGATGTGGTCAGACATGTCTTCTTTAAAATGTAAAAACAACTCAAACACATGCAGAAGCCTTAAAATGCCCAAATTGTTGGCGCTTGAGATGTCAGTGACCCGACCTGGCCCAGTGTCATGTCTAGCAGGTAAAGCAGTGGGGATGTTGAGGGATGCGTAGGACCGCAAAAGGCAGGAAGAGGCCGTGGGCTGGCCAGAGGCTCATGGAAAATTTTGTGGAGGCCCAAGAGGTGAGACGTCTTAAAAATTGTGTGGAGGCTAAAGACGTGAGACGTGTTAAAAATTATGTGGAGGCCCAAGAGGTGACACCTCTTAAAAATTATGTGGAGGCCCGAGAGGTGAGACCTCGAAAACGTTTTGTGGAGGCCCAAGAGGTGACACCTCTTAAAAATTATGTGGAGGCCCAAGAGGTGATACCTCTTAAAAATTATGTGGAGGCCCAAGAGGTGAGACGTGTTAAACCTTTTGTGGAGGCCCAAGAGGTGACACCTCTTAAAAATTATGTGGAGGCCCAAGAGGTGAACCTCTTAAAATTATGTGGAGGCCGAGAGGTGAGACCTCGAAAACGTTTTGTGGAGCCCAAGAGGTGACCCTCTTAAAATTATGTGGAGGCCCAAGAGGTGACACCTCTTAAAAATTATGTGGAGGCCCAAGAGGTGACACCTCTTAAAAATTATGTGGAGGCCCAAGAGGTGACACCTCTTAAAATTATGTGGAGGCCCAAGAGGTGACACCTCTTAAAAATTATGTGGAGGCCCAAGAGGTGAGACCTCGAAAACGTTTTGTGGAGGCCCAAGAGGTGACACCTCTTAAAAATTATGTGGAGGCCCAAGAGGTGAGACCTCTTAAAAATTATGTGGAGGCCCAAGAGGTGAGACCTCTTAAACATTTTGTGGAGGCCCAAGAGGTGAGACCTCTTAAACATTTTGTGGAGGCCCAAGAGGTGAGCCATAAATATAAAAAATTTGTTCTTATTTACGGAGCAATTCTACGGCGGTTAAGGAGGAGGAGGAGGAGGTGGAGGAGGAAATGGCACTTCATACAGATGGCACTTCACTTTTGGCTGCTTTCCACTGTTAACCTCTTAAACCTTTTGTGGAGGCCCAAGAGGTGTTGCTTTTAAAGGCTGCAGTTATCCACAGATTTGCATGCAATGTAAAATGGTTACACTCATTTTATAAAGGCAACTATCATGAAAAATCAGTTTAAATGTATTGAGGGCAGCACAGAGTATTTCTACAGAGGAAGGAGTATTCTTTTTATTTTTTTTCCTTTTTTTTATATGTATATGCTGTTGCCTTCAGTATATGAGAGTTGATTTCATGATGCTACTGCAGCCACTTAAAACGTTTTAAGTCTTGTTTTGTTTTTTTTGAATACTGAGAATGCTATTTTGTACCAGATTTGTATGTAAAGACTGAACACATTAAAATGAGAATGTTACCAAAATTATAATTTATAATTTATTTACCTTTTGTGGAGGCCCAAGAGGTGAGACCTCTTAAAAATTATGTGGTGGCCCAAGAGGTGAGACCTCTTAAAAATTATGTGGTGGCCCAAGAGGGAGACCCGTTAAAAATTATGTGGAGGCCCAAGAGGTGAGACCTGTTAAACATTTTGTGGAGGCCCAAGAGGTGAGACGTGTTAAAGATTTTGTGGAGGCCCAAGAGGTGAGACGTATTAAAAATTATGTGGAGGCCCAAGAGGGGAGACGTGTTTAAAAATTATGTGGAGGCCCAAGAGGTGAGACCTGTTAAAGATTTTGTGGAGGCCCAAGAGGTGAGACCTCTTAAACATTTTGTGGAGGCCCAAGAGGTGAGACGTGTTAAAGATTTTGTGGAGGCCCAAGAGGTGAGACGTATTAAAAATTATGTGGAGGCCCAAGAGGGGAGACGTGTTAAAAATTATGTGGAGGCCCAAGAGGTGAGACCTGTTAAAGATTTTGTGGAGCCCAAGAGGTGAGACCTCTTAAAACATTTTGTGGAGGCCCAAGAGGTGAGCCATAAATATAAAAAATTGTTCTTATTTACGGAGCAATTCTACGGCGTGTTAAGGAGGAGGAGGAGGAGGTGGAGGAGGAAATGGCACTTCATACAGATGGCACTTCACTTTTGGCTGCTTTCCACTGTTAACCTCTTAAACCTTTTGTGGAGGCCCAAGAGGTGTTGCTTTTAAAGGCTGGCAGTTATCCACAGATTTGCATGCAATGTAAAATGGTTACACTCATTTTATAAAGGCAACTATCATGAAAAATCAGTTTTAAATGTATTGAGCAGCACAGAGTATTTCTACAGAGGAAGGAGTATTCTTTTTATTTTTTCCTTTTTTTATATGTTATGCTGTTGCCTTCAGTATATGAGAGTTGATTTCATGATGCTACTGCAGCCACTTAAAACGTTTTAAGTCTTGTTTTGTTTTTTTGAATACTGAGAATGCTATTATTGTACCAGAATTTTGTATGTAAAGACTGAACACATTAAAATGAGAATGTTACCAAAATTATAATTTATAATTTATTTACCTTTTGTGGAGGCCCAAGTAGGTGAGACCTCTTTAAAAATTAGTGTGGTGGCCCAAGAGGGGAGACCCGTTAAAAATTATGTGGAGCCCAAGAGGTGAGACTCTTAAACATTTAGCGCAGGCCCAAGAGGTGAGCCATAAATATATAAATTGTTCTTATTTACGGAGCAATTCTACGGCGTTAAGGAGGAGGTAGGAGGAGGAAATGGCACTTCATACATACATGGCTACTTTACTTTTGGCTGCTTTCCACGGTTGGAGAAGCAAAGTCCGGTCAATCCACTTGCTGTTCATTTTGATTAGCGTCAGCCTGTCGGCACTGTCGGTTGACACGGCGCGCTGCGTTATCTGTGATAATGCCCCCGGCAGCGCTGAACACCCTTTCTGATAGCACGCTGGCGGGCAGGGCAGGCAGCACCTCCAAAGGCGTACAGGGACAGTTCCAGCCACGTGTCCAACTTGGAGACCCAGTAAGTGTAGGACGCCGAGGGATCGGGGAGGGACAAGGGTTACGGTCTGCCAGGTACTCCCGCAACATCCGCCGATACTTTGTCCTCCTGCTGATAGCGGGCCCCGCAGTGATGGAAGTTGCACGAGGGGGTGCCAATGAACGTGTCCCACACCCTTGGAGAGTGTTCCCTGGTGGCTGTGGGCCTGATCGATGTTGTGGACTCTGGGAGACCCTCTCCTCTCTGCGCCAGCGATGGTGGGTGGGAAAATCTCCATCATGTTCTGCACGAGTTTCCTCTGGTATTCCAGCAATCGATTCGTCCTCTCCCTCTACCGGAATAAAAGGGAGACGTTATCTTTAATAGCCGGGGGTCCAGGAGTGCGAAAGACCCAGATACAGTTTGTTCTCCACACTATCCGCGACAACACGTGTGTCCCGGGAAAAGCAGCCCAGCATGAAGTCAGCCATGTGTGCCAGACTCTGAATAGGCATGACGTACTGCCCCCACCAGAAGGATCACTTGCCATTTCCTCTCTTCCTCTTCCGCCTCCTCTCCGCCCCATCCGCGCTGAACCAATGGGACGCACACAGCCTGACTGCTACCCTCGCCGCCAGCATCCCTCCTCCTTCCACAGCCACCTCCACGTCGTCCTCCTCATCCTCCTCCTCCTGCAACTGCCACCTGTGAAGCAGACAAAAGTGTGGTCTGACTGTGTAGCTCCGTTGCGTCTCCTCCTACCCCCGTCTCCTCTGCGTGCCAAATGCGTTCTCCCTTATTGCGATGAGGGATTCTTTAAGGACGCATAGGAGCGGGATGGTTACGCTCACTATAGCGTCCTCGCTGCTGACCTTCTTGGTGGACTCCTCAAAGATACGCAGTACATCGCAATACGTCTGCCATCCATGGCCACTCGTGGTTGGCAAACTGAGGGAGCTGAGTTGGAGGCACGCGTGGATTATTAATCTGGTACTCCATCAATGCTCTCTGCTGCTCACACACCCTGGCCAACATGGAATAGGTGGAATTCCAGCGAGTCGGCAGGTCGCACAACAGCCGATGTTCAGGCAAAGGAGGCGTTGCTGGAGTTTTTTAGCTAGCAGCAGCTACAGTTGACTTCCGAAAGTGTGCGCACAAGCGCCGCACTTTCACCAGTAGCTCTGCCAGGTTGGGGTAAGTCTTTAGAAATTTTTGGACTACCAGATTAAAAACGTGGGCCAGGCATGGTACGTGATTGAGTTCGGCAAGCTCCAGAGCCGCCACCAGGTTACGGCCGTTATCGCACACGACCATGCCTGGTCCTAGCTGCAGCGGCGACAGCCACATCTCCGTCTGGCTGCAGTATGGCGTCCCTCACCTCTGGGGCGCTGTGCTTCCTGTCGCCCAAGCTGATGAGCTTAAGCACCGCCTGCTGACGTCTCCCCGCGCCAGTGCTGCAACGCTTCCAGCTAGCGGCTG
>ONZH01029974.1:0-25339 GCA_900303285.1 Rhinella marina
TTTTCCTTATGCCAGAGCAGCACATAGCCCTTACATTAGCAACGTAAATCTAAGGTCCTATTTCAAAGCAGCAGAACTTTCTCCTGCAAGGATTTATCAGTAGGATCCCATCCAAACATTTATCTCAGAATCTGTTCAGTAATACATTACTCAGCAGTGTCCGTTTCTGATCATGCGATCACCAAAAAGCCAATCATAGTAATCACTATAAGGCCTCATGCACACAACCATACTTTCCACCCGCATCTGATCCAGATTGTTTGCAAATCAGATTTGAGTCCATTCATTTCAATGGAGCCATAAAAGATGCAACCAGAACATTGTGTTTCCAAAAACACAATGGCCCCACAAAAAGATAGAACATGTCTTATTATTGTCTGTTTTGTAGACAAAGAAAGGACATTTCAACAGGGGCTGTCCTGTGTCTCTCAGCCTCTGTCAATGTCCTGTCAGCAAAAACAGAGAGGACTGATCAGCTAGTGTGATGAAAACAAGAAATCCATAAAGTGTATATATAGTATATATACAGTACGATTATCTACCCTTATATTCCCTTAGGTAGACCTAAAAACATTTGTGTTAGTTACCTGAACATTTTTGATTGCTTAATTTTTCCATTAACAAAAATATTTAAAATATTATTTTAACTATTTTACCTTTAAAAAACAACCAGTGGAAGAAAGTTATTTTACTTTATTTGCCCCTAAAAATGTTATGACAAATAATCAATAAATTATATATGTCCCAAAAACACAACTGGTCCCATAAAAATAAACCTTCATACAGCTACATCCACAATAAAATAATAATATGGCTCTTGGAATGAGACAAGAGGGTAAAAATGTGTTTGATCTCTATAGGGGTTTTGGAGGATTGCTATTGTTTTAACTAGTGTTGAGCGAGCATGCTGGGCCGAACTCGCTGTTTGGCCGAGCATGCCTACACTCGGGTCCGCACAATGCTCGAGTCTCTTCCCCACACTGTAATATTAATTTGTACGCTAATACGTACAGATTTGTATGCTAATGCATACACATTTGTATGCTAATGCATACGCATTGTGCGCTAATGCGTACAAATTCAGTTAATTAGCATACTTTTACGAGTGAAAGGAGTAAAAGAGAAGTCGCGATTCTGACCTTTTTCTATTAACCAGACACCCTGCCCTGCCTGGTTTAGTCCCATTGACTTACATTATGCACGGGTGCTCGGCCAAGCACTCGATCAACCCCTAGTGCTCAGCCAGAGCACTCGAGCATATGAGCACAGAGGTGCTCGCTCAACACTAGTTTTAACTAAAGATGAGTGAAACGATCCTAAGCAAATCAGATTCATTACAAATTTCACAAAACATCCTCTACCAAAATAATGCAAAATTGTGGCTATTTTGTTATTTTGTTGTTGTTTAAAATTGTGCAGTTTGACACATTTTACTGCGTCAATATACTAGTTTTATTAAACTCATTTGACTGCATTATTATACCAGTTTAATTCAATGCACTGTACTTCATCAATATATCAATTTAATTCAATGCATATTACTGAATTATTGTAATTTAATTCAATGCATTTTACTTGATTACAAACCAGTGTAATTCAAAACACTGTACTGCATCAATTTATCAGTTTAATTTAATGTATTGTGCTGCATCAGTATACCAGTTAAAATTGACACATTTTACTGAGTTCATATACTAGTTATAGTCAACTCATCGAACTGCAATAAGATACTAGTTTAACGGAACACATTGTACTGAATCAATATACCAGTTTAATTAAAATTTTATTTTGTAAATATACAGGTGCATCTCAATAAATTAAAATATCACCGAAAAGTTACTTTATTTCAGTAATTCAGTTCAAAAAGTGAAACTCATATTAAATAGATTCATTACATACAGAGTGATCTATTTCAAGTGTTTATTTATTTTAATGTTAATGATTAAAGCGCAAGACTAATGAAAACCCAAAAGTCAGTATCTCAAAAAATTCAATAAAAGCTCTGAAAAAGTTTAATATTGTGGATTCATAGTGTCACACTCTAATCAGCTAATCAATACAAAACAGCTGCAAATGGTCCCTCAGTCATCTGGTTCAGTAGGCTACACAATCATGGAGAAGACTGCTAACTTGACAGTTGTCCAGAAGTCAGTCACAAAAAGCCATTGCAAAATAAGAGATTTGTTCACATAGTGCTGTATCCAAGTATATTAATGGAAAGTTGAGTGGAAGGAAACAGTGTAGTAGAAAAAAGTGCACAAAAAACAGTGATAGCTGCAGCCTTGTAAGGACTGTCAAGAAAAAGTAATTTAAGAATTTGGTGGAGATTCACAAGGAATAGACTGCTGCTGGAGTCAGTGCTTCAAGAGCCACCACACACACAGATGTATAGGACATAGGCTACAACTGTTGCATTCCTTGTGTCAAACCACTCATGACACTGAGACAACGGCAGAAGTGTCTTACCTGAGCTAAGGAGAAAAAGGACTAGACTGTTGCTCAGTGGTCCAGCCCTGTCTTCTGATGAATGTAAATTTTGTAATTTTAATTGGAAATCAAGGTCCCAGAGTCTGGAGGAAGAGTGAAGAGGCACACAATCCAAGTTACTTGAGGTCCTGTGTGAAGTTTCCACAGTCAGTGATGGTTTGGGGAGTCATGTCATCAGCTGTTGGTCAACTGCGCTATATCTAGTCCAAAGTCAGCATAGCCATCTACTATGAAATTTGAGAGCACTTCATGCTTCCCTCTGCTGACAAGTTTTATGGATATTGACTGGAGATGGAGATGAGATTATTTCATTTTACAACAGGACTTGGCCCCTGCCCACTGCTAAAAGTACCAATTCCTGGTTTAATAACTACTGTATCCCTGTGCTTGATTGGCCAGCAAAATCGCCTGACCTAAACCCCATAGAGAATATATGGGATATTGTGAAGAGGAAGATGGGAGACACCAAGGCCAAAAATGCAGACAAACTAAAAGCCAATATCAAAGCAACCTGGGCTTCCATAACACATTAAAAGTGCCACAGACTGATCACCTCCATGCCACGCCTCATTGATACAGTAATTCATGAAAAAGAAGTGCATACCGTATGCTGTACATACTTTTCAGAAGGCCAACATTTCTGTATTAAAAATCATTATTTGAATTGGTCTTATATAACATTCAAATTTTCTGACATACTGACCTTTGGGTTTTCATTAGCTATAAGCCATAATCATCAACATTAAAATAAATAATCACTTGAAATAGATCACTGTGTGTAATGAATCTATATAAGTTTCACTTTTTTAATTACTGAAATTCACTTTTCAATGATATTCTACTTTATTGAGATGCACCTTTACTTGTTTAATTCAACATATTTTACTGCGTTAATATGCCAGTTAATTCAATACATTTTACTGCATCAATGTACCAGTTTAATTCAATGCGTTTTACTGCATTAATATACCAGTTAACTTCAACTAGCTGTACAGCACCAATATAGTTGCTTCATTTAACACAATTTAATGCTTTAATTTACCAGTTTAATTCAACTCATTGTACTGTGTTAGTATAACTTTCATTCAAACCATTGTGCTGCATCAATATATCATTGCAAATTGTCAAAACTTGTGTGCAGTGTATACATAACAGAGGAGGGACGTTTAATTGTGCCTCTGTCTGTGAATTACTATTCAGTGCATTAATATTCAGTGTTTTTGCAAGTGTTTAATATTCAGTGTACCAAACTTGTGACTTGTCATTGTATAAAGAGGCCCCATAATAAAATGTCTGGTAAATGACAGAGTGGAAAACAAAAGTGTTTGAGAAATTAGGTGGCTGTAGTAGTGCAAACAGCAGTAGCAGCACAGTCGGCACTACACATCTGTACGGAAGTAGTAGTATTAGTAGCAGCAGGTCCAGGGGCAGATTGGTTATAGACCTTACAGGGAAATTTCACGGTGGGCCAATGCCCAGGGGGCCCCCTGGGCCCTCCTCACGGCCGGCCAGTGAAAGTTTTGGGTATGTATTTTGTGCTGCTGGCAGTATTTTGTGATTTGGCTCTGTTGGGGTGGTATAATGTGCCACAATATGGTATTGCCTTCCATCAATTTGGACCCGTCTACAAAACAGGGCCACTTTTACTATTTCTTCCAGGGCCACTTTAAGTTCCAAACTAAACAAAACTCACAGAAACAAAGGATAAAAAAATGATAAAAAACATCCTGCATGATGTGATAATGATTGTGGATGTCAGTGGCTATATATATCAAAGTAAATCACAGAAAAATAATATTATTAGTGCGCAAAAATAGATGCAAACAATATATACTGTATAAACTAAGACCTCATTCTGATATGATAAAATCTGAGACTCTTAGCCAATATATTTTGATCAAAACACATCTGTGCCCACCTACCCAGCGTCACGGTGGTCTCAGGTCAGGCAGGTCCTACGCTAAACCTAACTATGCCGTTGGGCATCTATATCTAGGAGTGTGGACGCTGCACACATAGGTGTGTTGCTCCTAGTGACCTCTATGTGCATACAGCAACCAATGAGAGGAGGAGCAAACACACCTATATGTACCACGCAATCAGGCGCTCAATTTGATAGGAAGAGCAAAAGTGCACAAGAATGCTACTCAAGATAAGCTAAGAGCGCATTCACACCTGAAGGTGCCACTCCCTCAGGTACATGTTATAAACTAAACAAAACTCACAGAAACAAAGGATAAAAAAATGATAAAAAACATCCTGCATGATGTAATAATGATTGCGGATGTCAGTGGCTATATATATCAAAGTAAATCACAGAAAAATAATATTATTAGTGCACAAAAATAGATGCAAACAATATATACTGTATAAACTAAGACCTCATTCTGATATGATAAAATCTGAGACTCTTAGCCAATATATTTTGATCAAAACACATCTGTGCCCACCTACCCACTTTAAGTTCCCAGTCCGCCCCTGAGCAGGTCACAGCAGAATATTGTCAATTGTGAGTTTGATACTATGCCTTTGAGCAAGGGTCAGCACATTCTGCTCCCCCTCTTTGTGGTCCCAGAGAAGCCTTTCACTTACATCAACTCTGTCTTCATTAACCCACTTCTTTTTTTCTAAGAAAAGGTGATCAAAGCCCATGCGCTATGGAACATACTCAGGATAGTCATCCTGTTGATGACTTGTGTAAGAAGCACATTAACCCCTTGACGTCAGCCATCTGTGTATATACGTGCTATCTGCACATGCCCCGTGCAGATAGCACGTATATACACGTGCAGGCAGCGCTTTAATCCCAGCGCTGATCAGCGCTGGAATTAAAGCTCCTGCTCCCGCAATCTAGCAGGAGCAGGTCGGGTCCCTGCTCACAGACAGAGCAGGGACCCTGAGGAGAAGACAGGAGCGGTTTATTACCGCTTCTGCCTTCTCCTGTGCAGGAGGAGAACGTACCTGCTGCCATGCTGGAGGAGGAAGGAAGCGCAGAGCCGCTTCCTGTGTTAGTCCCGGCGGTCACGTGACCGCCGGGTGTCTCGGGGCCACAGCAGTGCTGCAGGGTCTAAAGAGACCCTGATCAGCTCTGCCTGTGTGCAATGCCCCCACAGGGGGCTGTTTTCCCCTGTAACTGGGGCTCCTGTGGATGCCCCAGTTACAGTAGAAACAGTGAAAAAAAAAGTGTTAAAAAAAAAAAGTAAATGTCCTCCAGAGGTCTTTTAATGACCTCTTGGGGGACATATTATTTGTCAAAAATAAATTAATATATAAGTAAAAAAATAATAATAATAAAAATCCAAATAAAAAGTGTAAAAAAAAATAATTAAAAACGCAGTCGCCAACGAAAACAGTCATCATAGTCGCCCTGTTCAATAAAATATATACATGTTATATATCAAAACGATCGTCATGAAATAGGGAATCCATTACAATAATTAATTTGTGTGTAAGTTTTTATATTTAAAAAAGAAAAATCTATAATTAAAAAAAATACTTTTGTTTTAATAAGAATTAGCGGTTTTCGTCCAAATTAAACCTAAAAAAATATAAAAAATCTTTGAAAGAAAAATTCTAATAAAAAGTCCTAAGTGTCAAGAAAAAAATTGCAAAAATTATTTTGGTATTCAAACAAATAAAAAAAAATTATAGTCACTAAACCACCATGTGCCCAAATCACAAAAAGTTGCCTGGACATTCAGGCCTTTTATAGGTCCGGTCATGAAAGGGTTAAGGAGAAGGTTCAGGCGGAGGCAGGGGACCTGATGCATAGCTGTGTTGGTCATGGTAGTAATGGTGGCACTGCTACTGTGGTGGCAGTAGGGGCAGTGGTAGCCATGGTGAGAGTAACACTCAAAGGTAATTCAGAGGAGGGATCGGGAGAGGGCAAAAAAAGTTCACAATGACATATGACAATCTGAGTGGTGGGAGGGTGAGGATTATGATGATGATTGTGTGATACCAATCAGAAACCTCTTTAAGGCACATATAGGCTGATTTAAAGGAGAGGATTTCTACCCTTAATTGTAAAATAGTGACGTAAAAAAGAAGATAGAATGATAAACAAGGTTTTATACCCATGGGTTAATTTTATGTTTCAAAAATATTTATTGGTAAAATCATAAAATAATACAAGGTATGTATGAGAGTATGATAAACAGGAAGAGAAGAAAGGAGTGACATGCAGAATAATCAATACACTGCAAATGTCACTGTAGGTTCAGTAGTTCAGGAAACTGATACATAACAGAACAGTTAAAACAAGAAATATTATTAGCATAATGGGGGCTCGGCCTCCACGACTCTGAAAGTAAAGTAGGGATATGCAGAGAAAAAAAAAAACACAAAGTGTGGCGGTGGGGTTATACACAGTCCAGCCAAGTCCTCATCTTCCATTATCTATAATCATAGGGTCAAAAAGTACTTTAAGTTAGTGGACATAGCACAATTCATCCATGAGTTCCATATCTTAAAGAACTGCTCTGTATTATCCAAGAAGGTTGATCAAGTTTCTTGTAGTGGAGAATAGTAAACAGTGAGATCTTCATCTGGAATGAACATCAAGATCCATCAAGATATATAGTAAAAGCTTACACACTGCAATGGTAAATGCTGGAGGTTTTAAACTTAATAGTTAACAGGTGCTGACAGTGGAATGTCCTTATGAAGGAACTCAAAAAGTTCCTTCTGAATGTTGGCCCAAAAATGTCAAAAACTAAAAGGCAGGGCTGTTTTAATTTTAAAGAGATATTTTCTTGAAAATTTAAAGTTTATTTAAACAGATAATTGTTAAACAGATCTTCAAATCCATTCCATTAGAGTTATTATATAATGTTTATGATGGTCAACATATCTGTATCAACCTATATGAATTATTAACACAATAAGCGAAGATCCCTTCTTATGTATTTGAGCAGATAAATGAGTATGCATGAATATAATTAAAATGTGTATTGTCTGTTTATATCCTTCTAGAATGGAAGAAGTATAGAAAGAAAAGAAAAGGAGGAATTAGAAACAGATACAGGAAAAAAGGAAAAAGGAACAATACAACGTCATGTTAAACATATCTTATCTGGTCGCCAAGAATGTTACATAATTAACAGTCTAAAAAGGTATTTATTTCGTCTGTCTCGATGAAGATATCCTATTTATGCCATATTTTAGTATATTTATGGCTGGCCCCTTGTATAAACCATTTAAGTTTCTCGAATCTATTGATCTGACACATATCGGTGAACCACTCCCTGATCTTAGGGGGTTCAGTTTGCAACCAATGTCTAGGAATAGTTGCTTTCAAAGCACATATAAGGAAAGGGAATAATTTGTCATTTAGTATAGTATTGTCTTTTTTGAATAGGCCAAAGATAATTAAATCTTTATCGACTTTCACTGTGGATTTATATATCTTGTTGAGTATCTGGTTGAAACTTGACCATAAGGTGGAAATCAGTGGGCAATCCACCCACATGTGAGACAGTGTGCCATCATTTATAGCACATCTCCAGCACCTCTTAGAAATGTTGGGGTTTATCCTGTGGAGGAGGACCGGAGTCCTGTACCATCTGGTAAGTAGTTTGTAGTGTGTTTCCTGTAATTTGACTGCTGTCACCTTCTGTATGGAATTTGACATAATAATCTGCTTTTCGCTTTCATTAAAAGTTCTGTTGAGCTCAGTTGTCCATTTGTCCAAACAGGATAAGGGCGAATCAGTCTCGTTTAACTCTGAATATGATCTAGTGGCTTCCCGTCTAGAGCAAATTTAATAAGAGTACACTTGGTAGGTGTGAGATTCTGCTGTATACCTATAGAGGTTTTGAGCTGCATATAGCTTCTCTCTGAAAGCTTGGTGGAGACATATTTATCTTTAAAAGAGTCAAATGACAGTATAGCATTATCTACAGTAATGTCTGTAAGTCTGACCCCTTTTAGTGACTGGTTTGATATGATCTCCCTTCTTATAGTCTTGAATCTCCTGGGGAGTATTGTGTATAGGGGCACCTGTCTAGTATCAGGCACATCTGCGTTCCTTTTCTTAATCAAGGTGCGCCAAGCTTTCAATGTATGTTTGGTATAAGGATTAGTTATTCCTTTGACTAAGTACTGGTTAACCTTAGTCTTCCAGATAATATAATACAGTGAAAATGAATTGCATTCCTCCTCGATGTCTACCCAAAGTTTACGTCTAGGTGAAGTGTTCCATTCCACTATTCTGGTCGCTAGGGAGGCAAGCCTGTACTTTTCAAAATCTGGCAATCCCAGGCCACCTGATCCCTTAGGCCTTGTCAAGATGTTGTATGCTATCCTGTTCTGGCCCCTTTTCCATAAGAAGGAGAGAATGATCCTCTTGATGGATTTAAAAAATGTCCTGGGGATGTCTATGGGGACACTCTGAAGAAGGTAGAGGATTTTTGGGAGAATAACCATTTTAATAAGGTTTATTCGTCCAAACCAAGATATATATAAATCATTCCAGTCCTCTAATTCTAGCTTAATCTTATCAAGTAATTTCAGAAAGTTGTGTTTGTATAACTCTGTCTGTGTTTTAGCAATCGTTATCCCCAGATATTTAAAGGTAGTTACAACAGGTTCCAGGCTGCTGATTTTTTTAGTACTGGACCATATATCATTGTCAAGGTTTATATTATATATGATCGATTTGGTGAAATTAATCTTAAAATTGACTAAATTGCC
Source organism: Rhinella marina (assembly GCA_900303285.1). Taxonomy (NCBI): domain Eukaryota; kingdom Metazoa; phylum Chordata; class Amphibia; order Anura; family Bufonidae; genus Rhinella; species Rhinella marina. The sequence goes on from ONZH01029974.1 coordinate 9,181, forward strand.
ATATCTTTGCAGTTCATCCAGGAAGACAGGGATGGACTGCAATGGTTTGGTGACAAAAAACAAAATGTCGTCTGCATAAGCAGCAGTTTTATGTGTTATGTTGTTAGTTTCTAGTCCTGATATTAAAGCATTCTGTCGGATCTTAGCAAGTAAGGGTTCTAGTGAGATTACAAACAAAAGAGGCGAGAGTGGGCAACCCTGCCTAGTACCGTTTAGTATGTTAAAGGATTGGGAGCAAACGCCATTCACCGTGACTGACGCAGAGGGAACAGTGTAAAGTGCTTTGATTTTCTCATTAAAATCAGAAGGAAAGCCAAATTTATCTAACGTGGCCATAAGAAACTTCCAGTTGAGCCTATCAAAGGCTTTTTCTGCGTCCGTTGATATCAGTACAGTAGGAATTTTGTGAATTTTACAGTATTCTATTGCATTAAGGGTTTTGAGGATATTGTCTTTTGCCTCTCTGCCAGGCGTGAATCCTACTTGTTCAGCTGATATTAGTTGGGGTAATAAGTTTTTAATTCTATTGGCTAAGATTTTAGCGTATATTTTAATATCGTTATTTAACAATGAGATTGGGCGGTAGCTGGTACATAATGTTGGGTCCTTATCTTCTTTTGGGATTACTGTAATACTTGCTTTTAAAGTTTCTGCTCTGAATTGTACAGATGGCCCTACAGCATTGAAATATTTTACAAGATGTGGTAGGAGTATATGGGAAAATTTTTATAATATAGGATACTGTATCCATCGGGGCCAGGCGCCTTGCCACAAGGGAGTTCCTTTATGGCGGTTTCAATTTCTTCTAGTGTAAAGGGGAGTGTGAGCGAGTCTTTTTGGGAATTGTTTAGTCTAGGGAGGGCAATCTCTTCTAAGTAGGTATTGATGTCTTTAGTAGTGGGGATAGTGCCATTAGAATCTGGCTTTAGATTGTATAATTGTTTATAGAAAGAACTAAATGCTTGCGCAATTTTGTCTGATCTCAGTTCGAATTTGTTTCTTTCAATTCTAATTTTATGTATAGTTGCCTTGTTTCTCTCTTTACTTACTAATTTGGCCAGGTCCTTGCCACACTTTTTAGCACCTATGAAACTTCTGAATTTATACATGTATAGGTATCTTTCTGATTCCCTTTCCAGAACAGCCTTGAGTTCTGTTCGTAAAAGCATAAGCTCTTTTTCCACTTTCCTAACACTGGATAGTTTATGTACTGATTCTAAACGTCTTATGTTGGCTATCAACTTATCAGTTTTAATTTTATATTCTTTTTTCTTTTGAGAACCTAGCTTCATAAGGTGGCCTCTTATTACCGCCTTATGAGCTTCCCATAATGTAGTCCAATTTGTCTCATCAGGACGGTTTTCATTAAAAAAAATTTGATCTGTTTCGCTATGTATGTTAAATCTACTTCATGATTTAACAAAGAATCATTTAATCTCCAATTATAGTTCTTGGGTTCAGAATTTGTTATATTTAAATGAACTAATAGGGGTGCGTGATCAGAGTAAAGGAAATAATCGTATTTCGCAGCTTGTAAGGAATTAAGCTCCTTTTGCTGAGTATAGATGTGGTCTATTCTTGTGTAGTGGTGAAATATGGACGAATAATGTGAGTAGTCTCTTTCACCCGGATTTAAGAATCTCCAGGCATCTACCAATTGCCTGTTCTGAAATAGTTTTCTTATTCTTTTAAGCTTATTCTGTGAGAATGAGGATTTCCCTTTGGAGGTGTCAATGTTGGGTTCGAAACAGAGATTGAAATCTCCACCAACAATTAGAGTGCCCTCTTGGAATGTGTCTATGATGTTAAAGACATGTTTTAAGAAGCCCAATTGAAGTGTGTTTGGGGCATAAATGTTGACTATTGTTACAAGCTGTTCGCCAATCCATCCTTTGACAAAAACAAATCTCCCTTCAGTGTCGGCGTATCTATCTTTCTCTTTAAAGTCCAGAGACCTATGGAATTAGGAGATAATATTTTCTTTTGCAGTCTGGCACTCATTTTAGAAGAAGTGAACATTGGATCTTCCCCATCCCATCTATCACTTAGGTTTAGTTTTTAATTTGCTTAGCTGGGTGGAAATTGATTTTAAAATGTTTGTAACTGTGCACATGCAATGATTATCTATATGTATCTGGCACAACCACATGCAGGTTTTTTTTTAATGTAGTTTTGAAGCTAAAATAAGGTGTGAATCATAAAAAGAGAGAAAGTATAAAGGACAGATACTGAGTCTCCTTTTTGAATCCACTTCTGGTTTTGGATTAAAAAACTGCATCAAAAATCTAATTGTGTGGCCTTACCCTTATAGCCATACAAGAGTTACAATATTAATTTAAATGCATAGATCAATTGCCATTCCTTTTTTTAATTCATAGCAAAGATATATACAATTCAAGCTTCCCTTCCTGGTTTGATGTAACTGCCAGTGACACTGACTTTTTTCTTCCCTTGTTTTCCTGAGGTCTTTTCTATTTCATGTGGACACAGGGTTATGTTCTGCTTGATTAAGAAACAATTTATTTTGTTCTCTTCTGTTATTTCGGTTTCCCCCCTTTGTCTGACCTCCTGAAGTTGAAAATTGGCTCTTTCCATATGTCTTTCACAGTTGTGTGAATACTGCTTTGTTTTCATAGCTTTAATTAACAAATCCCTGTCAGTTGTAATTTCTGTCTATTTTATTCTTATTAGCTCAAAGCTTAGAACGAACTTTTACATCTTCAGAATAACTACACATCAAGGTTTGAGCTTAAGGCAAATGCTTCATTTTAAAGAACATGTTAAAATTTAGAAGGAAATATTATTTGTAAAGTGTCCAAAACATTGATGAATAATACTATATGCAGGGTCGGACTGGGTTGTCTAGGGCCCACCAGTAAAATTCCCTCTGGGGGCCCACTGTAAAGCTCACTCTGGGGGCCCACATGCATATGCTACCTGCCCACACTATCCAGTCTTTTATATGCACATAGACAATGCACTGCATAGCATCTTAGGCAGCCTATTTATAGGTCAGTCTACAGTGCCATGTGTCACTTGTGCAGGAGGTGGGGACTAGAGGCCTACCTAGCTCAGGGGCCCACCGGGGGATTCACCTGTTCCCCTGTGGGCCAGTCCGAGCCTGACTATATGTGTGTATAAAGTGTATATATATTTACATTGAAATTGCAACACCAAAAGGTTGTTAAATTATGGAAATCACAGGATTGATAAACATGTTAATGAATATGCAAATGATAAAAAATGGAAACAAAATATTAAAAACATCTCAATTTATTCAATATCAAGTATGAGCATCACAGACAGAAATTCAAACACTTACACGCCTTGGCAAGCAGATTATTAAAGCGTACCTGCCACTAAATAAACTTTCTAAATTAACTTCCCCATGTGCTTATGAATGGATAAGAAGCATTTATTCACCTTTTCATCCAGTTATGGGCACTACAGGCTTCTACTTTCAGTTTCTGTCTGGTGCACTTTCCATGAATTCCTTCTCAGCACTGGGGGTGGTCCCTGTGTGCTGATGACATCAGCTCTGGGCTTCATCATGTGACTTTTGCCCTTACACAGCATCATCTGGCCTGCCCTCTTGAGCCCGCTCTGTAGGAGGTCTGCCCTCTGCCAGCCATTTGTTGAAAAATCTCATGTGCCTGCAACCTGTGTCTTCCTGAATTCATGGTGAGTTAGTGGCTGCAGAACACACAGCATTTGTTGACCAATTCACTCACACACAGGGATGCCACACACTGAGGATGACAGCAGCAGCTCCTGTTAGTGTGTGTGGCTGCAGCAGCTTGATTGTGCGAGAAACACTGTGACCAGTGAATATGCTACACATCTACTGCCTTCTCTCTAACCTTTCAGCCAGGATGCTGCAGAGACACTCACACAGTGCTGTGCACCGCATCAGGCTCTTCCTGCACTGTGATTGACAGACTGCTGGCTCCTGTAGCTGTAGAGCCCACCCCTACATCCTGTACTTTGACCTTGCCAGTACTACAGAGAAGACAATTTTACAGAACAGCAGGAGAGGACAGAAAACACACTGTAGGCTGCCCCCTAGTGGACTAATGTTTGGGGGGGATTTACTTATGGAAAACAAGCAGTAAGTTAATGCAACCAAATTTGAAAGTTGGTTATATTCTAGGGGACTTTTAGAAAATGCAAAGTTGTTTGTAGTGACAGTGCCCATTTAATGATTGTCTAAGGAATGTTCTGACTCTTTGAAGCTCAGCCAGAGTGACCATTGATTTCTTGGTCACCTCTATTACCAAGGCCCTTTTTCCTTGATTACTTACTTTAGTCAGGCGGCCAGCCATCGGAAGTGCTGGTTGTGCCAAATTTCTTACATTTAGGAATAATGGAGGCCACTTTGCTCTTGGTAACTATCACTGCAGCAGTAACCTTCTCCAGATCTGTGCCTTCACACAATCCTAACTCTGAGCTCTACAGGCAGTTATTTCCTCTGCATTGCTTGGTTTTTTGCTATGAATTGTCAGGTGTGAGACCTTATGTAGACAGAGTCCCTCTCTCAAGACACAAGTCTCTTGAGAGAGGGAGACTCTTTTGAGTATATTCCATAACACGTGTTGGGGTAGTGTTGCCTTGCTGTGGCTGAGAGGAGGAGTGAGCCATCTAGTCCACAATCAATTCCTTTTTGTCTGCAATAATAATGTGGCACCTATCAGAAGCCAGTGAGAATTGGGACTGTGAACTACTACTACTACTGGCCAGATAGCTGCTGCCGCTACTAATGTTTTACCCACATTCTGACTCTACTATGACAAAGCCTGTGTCTTTCATTTTGCACTTTTCCATTTATCAGACATGTTGATGACCACAACTGAAAAGTCATGGGTTTGGTATACAGATTATTAAACAGTACTAGCAAAAGTATTTTTTTCCCCTGTAATTTAAAGACAGATGTGCAATTAAATGTCCCTCTCCTTCTACAAAGAGACTGTACACTGGTATTGACAATGTACAATGGTGCAATACGTAGAATGAAGCTGCTATATTACTATAGTTATTAACCCCTTAAGCCACCAGGGCGTACCTGTACATCATGGACTGCACTGCATTAAGCTTCCATAACGTACAGGTTCATCATGGCTGAAGACATGGTGACAGTGCTGAGATCCCAGCTGTTACAGGCAGCCAGGGATCTCAGCTAACCGGCCTGGGACTAATGAGGGCAGTCTGATCGCCCTGATTGGCTAGTCTATACAGATTAGCCAATCAGAGTATAGTAATTCCGGCTGATTCTGATCCCCAATCAAACCTTCACCTCATTCCACAAAAAAATATCCCCTAGATGAGACAGTCACCCAAAAAAATAAAATAAAATGGAGACACAGAAACATTACTTTTCATTTTAAAAAATACTTTGTTTCAAACAAAATTAAAAAATAAACATATTAGGTATCACCGCATCTGTATCAACCTGCTCTATAAAAATATCCCTTGATCTACTTCCTAAGGTAAATACCATAAAAAAATTACCAAGCGGTCAAAAAGTCCAAAATAGTACCAATCAATCAATTGATAGTACTATCAATCTTTAACCTCATCCCACAAAAAATTAGCCCCTACACAAGACCATCGCCCAAAAAATATGGCTTTTAGAAAAAGGAGTCACAAAAACATGATTTTTTTTCAAAAATACTTTTATTGTATAAAACCAAAATAAATTTTAAAAAATAGACATATTAGGCATCATTGTTTCTGTAACAACCTGCTCTATAAAAAATAGAAACATGCTCTAACCTGTCAGAACAGCCATATTTTGTTACCTTACCTCACAAAAAGCATAATATCAAGTGATCAAAAATCATATGTATCCCAAAATAATACCAATAAAACTGTCACCTTATCCCGTGGCCTCCAAAATGGGGTCACTTTTTGGGAGTTTCTACTGAGGGTACATCAGGTGGGCTGAAAATGGGACTGGTTAATCTCCTCTGCAAAAACCATCTTTCCTTCTGTACCCTGCTATGCACCCAAACAGCAGTTACGACCACATATGAGGTGTGCAAACTGTAGAATCAGGGTAATAGATATTTAGGGGTTTTTTTGGCTGTTAACCCTTGCTGTGTTATAGGAAAAAATGGATTAAAATGGAAAATCTACCAAAAAAGTGACATTTTGAAATTTAATCTCTATTTTCCTTTAATTCTGGTGGAACAACAAAAGGTTAACACACTTTGTAAAATCAATTTTGAATAACTTGAGGAGTGTAGTTTCTAAAGTTGGGTCTTTTTTGGATGGTTTCAACTATGTAAGCCTCACAAACTGACTTAATAAAAAGTGGGTTTTATTGTGTGTGTGTGTGTGTGTGCATGTCCACTAAAGGAATCCGCACCGTCGCAGCTACAATCACAAAATTTGGCACACAGGTACATCAGGTGTCCGGGAAGGTTTTAGAACAGGTCTCAGCTCTCCAGGACATACCGTTCCTGAGATATTTCCAAAAAATGTATTAACCAATAGAAGTCTGGTCACATGACCCTTATCAGCCAATAGAAGCTCACAGGCAGTTAGTCTCCACACACAACAGGTTTCCATAACAACACAGCCAGTTCACTGCTGTAGGTCTGCTTTAAAGGGGCAGAGCGCTGTGGATGACACCGTTAAAGAGGTATTCCGGTTACCATAAATATAACTTATGTTTTAGACTAAGTCATCATCAATCCTTAGCTCATATAATGTAAATTTCACATATTTACCGTTCAGTAGAAATAAAAGATGTTTTCTTCCACTGCTACCCACTTTCCTCCTAAATTACTTTGGCATTGACCTGTAATTGAGGCCATCTTCAAAAGAAGGACTTAAAAGCCCCACTCCCAGGTCCCACTAAGTCACGCCCCTGACTCAGTGAGACCATGCCCCTTCCACGCTGCATTTAACCGGGATTGAAAAAATGAAGGTAAAAATCAACTTCTGTCAGCTGCAGGGGAGGGAGGAGGGTGACTTTCTCCCTGCAGCTCATGCTCAGACTGCACAGTGCTGCTGTCTGAGAGTGAGCTGCTCAAAATGTGTCCATCCAGGCCCTGCACATACAACGTGAAGCCGTGCCACCGGTCCCCATGATGCCACACCCCTAAACACGAGGCCACACCCCCGGTTCCATGAAGACACGGAGGAGAAGCTGTCTGAGCGTGAGCTACTGAAAGGGTGGACATCCCTGTGTCTGTCCAGGCCCTGCGCTGGACGGTGGACAGGGAGTCTAAAAGCCAGACTGTCCAGACTAACAGCAGAAGCACTATAAAGCGCCCGGTGACATGTTACTGGCTCATACCGAGCCAGGGACAGCTGCTGCAAGGAGGGACAGATAGTGTAGGGAGAGAAGAGCGCTAGGCAGGGATAGTATTTGTTCTACAAAGACCCAAAATCCCTTTTAAGGGCTATTCTATCTTGCTGGAAAACATTTTTTTATTTATTTTGGGGGTGTTAAAAATAGTGCTAGGTGGCCCGCCATTAATGCCACCTGTATAGCTGCTGCATGCTGTATTACTCTCTGTATACTATATACCTGACATCCTTTGCTATTATTTTTGCTGTTAAGCCTGCAGTACCTCTTTTGCTATATAACATTTGCGCAAGGAGGGACTTATACTGTAGGGATAAGATGTGGCTAGGTAGGGCTACTAGTTCTGCTGAAAACACACAAAAGTCCATTGTTAAATCTGGCTGCATTTTTTTTTCTTTTAGGGCAAAAAGAACGCAAGTGTACCTGGCACTACCATTACATGCACAGCGTGTGTATTAGAACCTTTCAAAAGTCTATATACCTGACATCCGTTGGTATTTTTTCTACCGTTAATTTAGGCCGCAGTTTCTCATTTGCGTCTGCTATATAACATTTGCTCAAGGAGGGACTTATACTGTAGGGATAAGATTTGGCTAGGTAGGGCTAGTAGTTCTGTTCAAAAGACACAAAAGTTCATTGTTATATCTGGCTGCATTTTTTTTTCTTTTGGGGCAAAAAGAATGCAAGTGTGCCTGTCGCTAACACCACTTGCACAGTGTGTGCATTAGAACCTTTCAAAAGTCTATATACCTGACATTCGTTGGTATTTTTTTTACCGTTAATTTAGGCCACTGTTCCTAATTTGCGGCTGCTCTATAACGTTTGCGCATTCTAAATATTTGACATTCGGTGAAATTTTTCTAATCATACACTTAATAAAAATCTACACTACTGTACTTGTGACAAAGTTGCATATATACTATTTAATATGCGCAAGGCGAGCAGAAAGGGACGGGGAAGTGGGCGTGCTGCTGATAGTGAATGCAGAGGCCATGGCTCTGGGCGCGGTGAAACTGTGCCTGCTGGCAGAGCCCAAGAAACAAAGTCATCCAATACTCCTAGCTTCATGTCACAGTTTGCAGGGCGGTGCAAGACATCACTCTTATCAACACACCAGTTCGAGCAGGTAGTCGGTTGGATTTCAGCTGATAATAAGAGAAGAGCGATTCGTCCAAAATTTGCTTCGCCGAATATTCGTCGAAGTTTTCACAAGATTCGAACGAATACGAATCTATTCGATGAAGCTGCGTACAAATTATACGTTATTATGTGGTGTTTTGTGAACATTTGCACACTAATAACGAACGTACACTTGTTAAAGGTACGCAACTTATGTGACCACGTACGCATGAGCGTACAAAAGTGTGTACGAATCCTTAGCGTACTATTGTTTTTTTCCAGTTCTGAGGGGGGGCGTATCTTCACTTTCCCACTCTTGCAGGGGCGGAACGTCATTTTTCCGCCGTACGCAGAATGCGTAAATTTACTTATGTTTCATACGTATCTTACGCATAGCTGACGGTCAAATTTTTGCGTACGTTTACGAGTAATACAAAGCGAATCTGACAAAATTTGGATTCGCTTCGGAGAAGAATATTTCCAAGATTCGATATGAATCTACGAAGCGGCAAATAGATTCGCTCATCTCTACTGATAATGCTTCCAGTCGGTTAAGCACCACCCTCTCTTCCACAAAGTCCAGTCTCAGTAGCCAAGAGTCTAGGCAACAAAATCCTCACCCTGATCCTCCTTCCTCCCACCATGCAGAGTCTGGGCAAAGAAGTAATCCCACATTCGGATATTCCGAGGAGCTTTTTTCATCACCGTTCTTTGGCTTGGGCTTCTCGCCGAGGCCACTTGAAGTGGGACATGAGGAGATATTGTGCCCTGATTCCCTAACTCATGAGCATCCGCAGTCTGAAGAAGATGACGGTGGGGAACGGCAAGTGGCGTCTCACGAGGTGCATGATGATGATGAGACACAGTTGCCAATAAGTCAAGGGCAACTAGTGCTTCAAGAGGTGGATGATGAGAATGAGACGCAGTTAAGTCAGGTTCTTGTTAGTACACCATGTCAGGAGGAGGACCAGAGTGAGGATGTGGAAGAGGAGGTGGTGGACGATGAAATTGTTGACCCAACCTGGGAAGGTGGCAAGCCTAGCGAGGACAGCAGTACAGAGGGGGAGGGATCCCCAGCAGCGCAACAGGCTGGAAGAGGCAGTGGGTTGGCAAAAGGGAGAAGGCAGGCCACGCCAACCAGGCCCACAACTGTTCCCCGGAGAAGCCCCTTGCGGCAATTAGCCTTGCCAAGGGTTAGGGGTTCTGCAGTTTGGTGTTTTTTTGAGGAAAGTGCTGATGATAAACGGATTGTAATTTGTAACCTATGCTGTACCAAGATGAGCAGGGGCATAAACACCAGTAACCTGACCACCACCAGCATGATCCGCCACATGGCAGCAAAGCACCCTAAAAGGTGGGCCGAATGCCTGGGTCCGCGATCTGTGTCTGCAGGTCACACCACTGCCTCCTCTTCCCCTCTGTTACCTGCTGTCCAAGACGCAGGCCCACATGCCTCCCGCCCTGCACCTGGACCTTCTCAAACACCATCAGCCAGCACATCCACTTCAATGTCCCAGTGCAGCGTTCAAATGTCCTTACCCCAGGCATTTGAACGCAAGCGCAAATACTCTGCCACCCACCTACAGGCCATATCTCTAAACGCGTAACTTTCTAAATTGCTGAACTTGGAAATGTTGCCGTTTAGGCTGGTGGACACCGAGGCTTTTCGCAGGCTGATGGCAGCGGCTGTCCCTCGTTATGCAGTCCCCAGACGCCACTATTTTTCCCCGTGTGCCGCCCCCGCCTTACACCAGCATGTGTACGGAAACATAACCCGTACCCTGACCAATGCAGTTACTGGCAATGTCCACTTAACAACTGACACATGGACAAGCGCTTCTGGCCAGGGACGCTACATTTCCCTGACGGCACACTGGATGAATGTTGTGGAGGCTGGGAGCGAGTTGTACTCTGGGATGGCACAGGTGCTACGCACGCCGAGGATTGCGTGTCCTACTTTCATCCAGATTTCCGCCACCATCTACAGTAGCGGCTGCAACCTCTCCTTCCTCCACCTCCTCCTCCGCTTCCCATGCAGAATTGTCATCTTGCAGCACCAGTCAGACTTCTGTCAGTAGCTGGAAGCAGTGTAGCACAGGAGTCGGGAAGCGACAACAGGCCGTGCTAAAGCTTATTTGCCTGGGTCACAAACAGCACACTGCCGCAGAGCTGTGGCTCTCGCCAGTCAACCTATAGCCAGGCATGGTTGTATCTGATAACGGCCGCAACTTGGTGGCGGCTTTGGAGCTGGCCAACGTCCCACACATACCATGGCCCATGTTTTCAACTTAGTGATTCAGCGGTTTCTGAAAACCTACCCCAATTTGCCTTAGCTACAGGTGAAGGTGCATCGCATGTGTGCCCATTTCCGCAAGTAACCTACAGCTTCAGCCAGCCTGGCAACGCTGCAGCAGCGCTTGCGGTTGCCAGCTCACCGACTGCTGTGCGACCTCAGCACGCGCTGGAATTCCACCTTCCACATGTTGTGCAGGCTATGTGAGCAGCAGAGGGCAGTAGTAGTACCAGCTGCAACATGGTCGCGCCTTTCTAGTCAGCTTCCGCTCTTCACAAGCGACAAGTGGGCATTGATGTCTGACCTCTGTGAGGTGTTACGCAACTCTGATGAATCTATACAGATGGTGAGCGGCGATAATGCAATTATCAGCGTAACCATCCCACTTCTATGTCTACTAAAAAACTCTCTGCTCACAATAAAGGCCGACGCTCTGCGTGTGGAAGAGGTGGAAATGGGGGAAGACCCTACACAGGGTGATAGCCAGACCACCCTTGGTTCGTCTTCTCAGCGAAAATTGGAGGAGGATGAGGAGGAGGAGCAGGAGACGTTTGCCACCGCTACACAGGGTAGCCATAGCACATTTACACCATCTCTTCGGCATGGATGGGCCAAAGAGGAGGAAGAGGACGAGGAGGATATTGAGAGTCATCCTCCTGGTGGGGAAAGCGAAGCCTTGTCTGTTGGGACTCTGGCACACATGGCTGACTTCATGCTAGGCTGCCTTTCCCGTGACACCCGCGCTATACGCATATTAGCCAACACCGATTACTGGTTGTTCACCCTTCTCGACCCCCACTACAAAGAGAACTTCTTATCTCTCATTCCTGTGGTGGAAAGGACAAGTAAAATGTTGCAATACCAGAAGGCCCTTGTCCAAAAATTGCTCCAAAAATTTTCATCTGACAACGCCGGCGGCAGAGTACACAGTTCCTTGACCACCCGAAGAAGGGAGACAAGGGGAACACACAGCAGTTGCAACAAGGGCGAGGTAGGGCGACACTCTCCAAGGCCTGGGACAGTTTCATGACACCCCATCAGCACCCTCACCCTGATGATTGGCCTAGTGTGACAAGGAGGGAAAGGTTTTGGAAGATGGTAAAGGAGTACCTAGCTGACCGCAGCGATCCCTCTGTGCCGTATAATTATTGGGTGTCTAAGCTGGACATGTGGCACGATCTGGTGCTCTACGCCTTGGAGGTGCTGGCCTGCCCTGCCACCAGCATTTTGTCTGAGTAGATATTTAGTGCCGCTGGGGGCATAATTACTGATAAGCGCATCAGCCTGTCAACTGAAAATGCTGACAGGTTGACGCTTATCAAAATGAACAAGGCCTGGATTGCCCCTGACTTCTCTACTCCACCATAGGAAAGCGGCTTAACTTGAAGGAACCTTAAATGTGGCTTTTAGGGTTTATTGAATACACTATATTCCCATGTACCCTTTCCTCTTCTCACCCTCTTCCTCCTCATCCTCCATCATATGAAACTGCTTATTAGGCTGCCCTCGAAGTTCACCAGCTGGGCCGGCACCATCATTTTTTACACGGTCAGCTCTACTGTATGTCACCCATAATGTTTTACAATATAAAAATATTCCCAGCAGCGATGTCTTCTTCAAATCTTTATTTTCAGCAACAATACATATTATAGAAGTAATAGGACGCGTTTCGGCCCGTCCTGGCCTTCCTCAACCATACATAATATACAACTGACATAACAAACATATATAGCACAAGCTCCTGTGACGTAAGACGAGATACAGTGCCTACAAGTAGTATTCAACCCCCTGCAGATTTAGCTGGTTTGATAAGATGCAAATAAGTTAGAGCCTTCAAACTTCAAACAAGAGAAGGATTTATTAACAGATGCATAAATCTTACAAACCAAAAAGTTATGTTGCTCAGTTAAATTTTAATAAATTTTAAACATAAAAGTGTGGGTCAATTATTATTCAACCCCTAGGTTTAATATTTTGTGGAATAACCCTTGTTTGCAATTACAGCTAATAATCGTCTTTTATAAGACCTGATCAGGCCGGCACAGGTCTCTGGAGTTATCTTGGCCCACTCCTCCATGCAGATCTTCTCCAAGTTATCTAGGTTCTTTGGGTGTCTCATGTGGACTTTAATCTTGAGCTCCTTCCACAAGTTTTCAATTGGGTTAAGGTCAGGAGACTGACTAGGCCACTGCAACACCTTGATTTTTTCCCTCTTAAACCAGGCCTTGGTTTTCTTGGCTGTGTGCTTTGGGTCGTTGTCTTGTTGGAAGATGAAATGACGACCCATCTTAAGATCCTTGATGGAGGAGCGGAGGTTCTTGGCCAAAATCTCCAGGTAGGCCGTGCTATCCATCTTCCCATGGATGCGGACCAGATGGCCAGGCCCCTTGGCTGAGAAGCAGCCCCACAGCATGATGCTGCCACCACCATGCTTGACTGTAGGGATGGTATTCTTGGGGTCGTATGCAGTGCCATCCAGTCTCCAAACGTCACGTGTGTGGTTGGCACCAAAGATCTCGATCTTGGTCTCATCAGACCAGAGAACCTTGAACCAGTCTGTCTCAGAGTCCTCCAAGTGATCATGAGCAAACTGTAAACGAGCCTTGACATGACGCTTTGAAAGTAAAGGTACCTTACGGGCTCGTCTGGAACGGAGACCATTGCGGTGGAGTACGTTACTTATGGTATTGACTGAAACCAATGTCCCCACTGCCATGAGATCTTCCCGGAGCTCCTTCCTTGTTGTCCTCGGGTTAGCCTTGACTCTTCGGACAAGCCTGGCCTCGGCACGGGAGGAAACTTTCAAAGGCTGTCCAGGCCGTGGAAGGCTAACAGTAGTTCCATAAGCCTTCCACTTCCGGATGATGCTCCCAACAGTGGAGACAGGTAGACCCAACTCCTTGGAAAGGGTTTTGTACCCCTTGCCAGCCTTGTGACCCTCCACGATCTTGTCTCTGATGGCCTTGGAATGCTCCTTTGTCTTTCCCATGTTGACCATGTATGAGGGCTGTTCACAAGTTTGGGGAGGGTCTTAAATAGTCAGAAAAGGCTGGAAAAACAGATAATTAATCCAAACATGTGAAGCTCATTGTTCTTTGTGCCTGAACTACTTCTTAATACTTTAGGGGAACTAAACAGAATTCTGGTGGTTTGAGGAGTTGAATAATAATTGACCCACACTTTTATGTTTAAAATGTATTAAAATTTAACTGAGCAACATAACTTTTTGGTTTGTAAGATTTATGCATCTGTTAATAAATCCTGCTCTTGTTTGAAGTTTGAAGGCTCTAACTTATTTGCATCTTATCAAACCAGCTAAATCTGCAGGGGGTTGAATACTACTTGTAGGCACTGTACATACAAAGTCCGGACCGTCACCAGGGAATGGATTCACCACCAATTCAGGATATTTATAGAATATTCAATGAAAAGATGTGCTCTGTAAAAAGGTAATAAAAAATAATAAATAAAACAACATGTGTAAACCACCTAAATCGAACCAACATCAATGATCAAATTTATTTGATCATTTAAACTTTTTTTCTAATAATAAAACTGAAAAGTGGGGCGTTCAAAATTATTCGGCTCCCTTGCATTAATACATTCTTGCGCCACCTTTTGCTGCGATTACAGCTGCAAGTCGCTTGGGGTATGTCTCTATCAGTTTTGCACATCTAGAGACTGAAATTCTTGCCCATTCTTCCTTGCAAAACAGCAAATGATCCAATAAATTTCGTTCCACTTCACAATTGTGACCCACTTGTTGTTGATTCTTCCACAAAAATTTAAAATGTTATATCTTTTTATTTGAAGCCTGAAATGTGGCAAAAGGTTGAAAAGTTCTAGGGGGCCGAATACTTTCGCAAGGCACTGTATGTTTCCTAACAATATTTCCTGTAAAATCGATGTTATCTTGGGTTTTCGGGGGTATTTTTGTCATTCCGTAAAAGTGGCGTAATAGTCAGACATCATCGTTAATAGCGGCGACTTTGGTGTCCAAGATGCATACAGACATCCCCCCATGCTGTTCCTAAACCATTTCTGTGGCGTTTCCATTTTCTCACGTTTCCCTATCAGCCAGACACCCTCCCCTCTGCAGAGCAGGAGGTGCTTAGTGTTCTCCCATTAACTTCCATTACACTCGGGTGCTTGGCCGAGCACTCTAGCACCACCGTGTGTTTGGCCAGAGCACCCGAGCATCACTAATTAACAGTTAACTATTATATAAATGATGTAGAACACGTTCATTAATAATGCGGGTATCCTGATTCAATACAATGTGTTAATGAGTAAGTAAACATTGGGGTAAGTTGTCCGAATACAAAGTGTTAATGGTTAACTAGTATATAAATGCTGTTATTGTAACACAAATCATTCAGTAATAACGCAGGTATCTTGACGCAATACAAGGCTTTAACGGTTAACTGGTACATACATGCTCATATTGCAGCAGAACACATTCACTAATAATAGGGGTATCTTGATGCAATACAATGCATTAAAGTTTAACTGGTATATAAATACTGTTATTGCAGTAGAGCACATTCATTAATGTGGGTATCTTGACTCAATACAATGCATAAAATGTTTACTGGTATATAAATGCTGTTACTACAGCATGGTATGCATTCACTAATAATGCACAGTATGTTTTTTTAGTTAAAAAAAAGCTATTGTTCTGTGTTTGATGCGGAATATAAAATACGATAATCCTTTAATGGTTCCACCATGGAGAAATTCATAGTGTTACAGCAGCACAGAGAGTACAAAAACTCCAAAATAAAGACATTACAGTGAGAGTAGATTACAGATGAAAATGTAAAAAATAAGGTATATAGATGTCACAGCTTATCACAGCTTATATATGCTATTGGGGTGCTGGCAATAAGCCTATGAACTATAGAAACCTTGATTCCCATAGACTTCTATTATGACGGAAAGCAAAACGGAAAGCCTTTTAAAGGCTTCCGTTTGCATTCCGTCATAACACAAGTCTATGGGCTGCATAACGGATCTACCCTGGTTTCCGTTATGCAGGACTGGACTCCTGCATAATGGAAACCCAGATGGATCCCTTATGCTGCCAATAGACTTGTATTATGAAGGATGAAAATGGAATGCCTCTTAAAGGTTTCCATTTTGACTTCTGTCTTATGGATTCTGTTATTTTCCATTATAGCGGAAAACAAAAACGGAATACATAGCTGTAATGTGAACAAGCCCTAACTTGTACATATTTGCTTTTTACCTTTAGTCCATTTCCATTGTCAAGATTGTAGGACATTAGAACATTTTTCTTACTACATATTAATGTGAAGCTACATTAAAAAACTGAGTTTCCAATGTAAACAATGATGTTTGTGAAAGATTGTTCATTAGAAACGCTTGAGATTCAAGTACTATAACAATTTGAGGTGGATGAATAACAAGTGCCA
>ONZH01029975.1:0-80892 GCA_900303285.1 Rhinella marina
GGGGCAGGAGGAGACGCACGGAGCTACACAGTCAGACCACACTTTTGTCTGCTTCACGGTGGCAGTTGCAGGAGGAGGAGGATGAGGAGGAGGAGGACGACGTGGAGGTGGCTGTGGAAGAGGAGGAGGATGCTGGCGGCCGAGGGTAGCAGTCAGGCTGTGCGCGTCCCATTGGTTCAGCGCGGATGGGGCGGAGAGGAGGCGGAAGAGGAAGAGGAGGAAATGGCAAGTGATCCTTTCTGGTGGGGGCAGTGACGTCATACCTATTCAAGAGTCTGGCACACATGGCTGACTTCATGCTGGGCTGCTTTTCCCGGGACACACGTGTTGTCCGGATAGTGGAGAACAAACTGTACTGGGTCTTCGCAATCCAAGTTGGACACGTGGCTGGAACTGTCCCTGTACGCCTTGGAGGTGCTTGCCTGCCCTGCCGCCAGCGTGCTATCAGAAAGGGTGTTCCGCGCTGCCGGGGGCATTATCACCGATAAGCGCAGCCGCCTGTCAACCGACAGTGCCGACAGGCTGACGCTAATCAAAATGAACAGCAAGTGGATTGACCCGGACTTTGCTTCTCCAACAGTGGAAAGCAGCCAAAAGTGAAGTGCCATGTGTATGAAGTGCCATTTCCTCCTCCACCTCCTCCTCCTCCTCCTCCTTAACCGCCGTAGAATTGCTCCGTAAATAAGAAAAATGTATATATTTATGGCTCACCTCTTGGGCCTCCACAAAATGTTTAAGAGGTCTCACCTCTTGGGCCTCCACATAATTTTTAAGAGGTCTCACCTCTTGGGCCTGCGCAAAATGTTTACGAGGTCTCACCTCTTGGGCCTCCACATAATTTTTAAGAGGTCTCCCCTCTTGGGCCTCCACATAATTTTTAACGGGTCTCCCCTCTTGGGCCTCCACATAATTTTTAATACGTCTCACCTCTTGGGCCTCCACAAAATCTTTAACAGGTCTCCCCTCTTGGGCCTCCACATAATTTTTAATACGTCTCACCTCTTGGGCCTCCACAAAATCTTTAACAGGTCTCACCTCTTGGGCCTCCACATAATTTTTAAGAGGTCTCACCTCTTGGGCCTCCACATAATTTTTAAGAGGTCTCACCTCTTGGGCCTCCACAAAATCTTTAACAGGTCTCCCCTCTTGGGCCTCCACATAATTTTTAATACGTCTCACCTCTTGGGCCTCCACAAAATCTTTAACAGGTCTCACCTCTTGGGCCTCCACATAATTTTTAAGAGGTCTCACCTCTTGGGCCTCCACATAATTTTTAAGAGGTCTCACCTCTTGGGCCTCCACATAATTTTTAAGAGGTCTCCCCTCTTGGGCCTCCACATAATTTTTAACGGGTCTCCCCTCTTGGGCCTCCACATAATTTTTAAGAGGTCTCCCCTCTTGGGCCTCCACATTAATTTTTAACGGGTCTCCCCTCTTGGGCCTCCACATAATTTTAAATACGTCTCACCTCTTGGGCCTCCACAAAATCTTTAACAGGTCTCCCCTCTTGGGCCTCCACATAATTTTTAATACGTCTCACCTCTTGGGCCTCCACAAAATGTTTAAGAGGTCTCACCTCTTGGGCCTCCACATAATTTTAAGAGGTCTCACCTCTTGGGCCTCCACATAATTTTTAAGAGGTCTCACCTCTTGGGCCTCCACAAAATCTTTAACAGGTCTCCCCTCTTGGGCCTCCACATAATTTTTAATACGTCTCACCTCTTGGGCCTCCACAAAATCTTTAACAGGTCTCACCTCTTGGGCCTCCACATAATTTTTAAGAGGTCTCACCTCTTGGGCCTCCACATAATTTTTAAGAGGTCTCACCTCTTGGGCCTCCACATAATTTTTAAGAGGTCTCCCCTCTTGGGCCTCCACATAATTTTTAACGGGTCTCCCCTCTTGGGCCTCCACATAATTTTTAATACGTCTCACCTCTTTGGGCCTCCACAAAATCTTTAACAGGTCTCCCCTCTTGGGCCTCCACATAATTTTTAATAAGTCTCACCTCTTGGGCCTCCACAAAATCTTTAACAGGTCTCACCTCTTGGGCCTCCACATAATTTTTAAGAGGTCTCACCTCTTGGGCCTCCACAAAATGTTTAAGAGGTCTCACCTCTGGGCCTCCACATAATTTTTAAGAGGTCTCACCTCTTGGGCCTCCACATAATTTTTAAGAGGTCTCACCTCTTGGGCCTCCACAAAATCTTTAACAGGTCTCCCCTCTTGGGCCTCCACATAATTTTTAATACGTCTCACCTCTTGGGCCTCCACAAAATCTTTAACAGGTCTCACCTCTTGGGCCTCCACATAATTTTTAAGAGGTCTCACCTCTTGGGCCTCCACATAATTTTTAAGAGGTCTCACCTCTTGGGCCTCCACATAATTTTTAAGAGGTCTCACCTCTTGGGCCTCCACATAATTTTAAGAGGTCTCACCTCTTGGCCTCCACATAATTTTTAACGGGTCTCCCCTCTTGGGCCTCCACATAATTTTTAATACGTCTCACCTCTTGGGCCTCCACAAAATGTTTAACAGGTCTCACCTCTTGGGCCTCCACATAATTTTTAAGAGGTCTCACCTCTTGGGCCTCCACATAATTTTTAAGAGGTGTCACCTCTTGGGCCGCCACAAAATTTTCCATGAGCCTCTGGCCAGCCCACGGCCTCTTCCTGCCTTTTGCGGTCCTACGCATCCCTCAACATCCCCACTGCTTTACCTGCTAGACATGACACTGGGCCAGGTCGGGTCACTGACATCTCAAGCGCCAACAATTTGGGCATTTTAAGGCTTCTGCATGTGTTTGAGTTGTTTTACATTTTAAAGAAGACATGTCTGACCACATCTCACACACACACACAATGACAATTAGGGGTGGGGTCTATTTGCTTTCCCCTTTGCTTATGCCATCTGTGGTTGTCATAGGCAACGTGATTTTAAGGGGTGCAGAATTTTATCTTCTTTTTTGTCTAGTTTGGCTTGGGGTCCATGGCAATGTTGAGGAAAGAAGGTTTCCTTGTATGGTCTCACTTTACAGAGAGGTTATATTGTGTTTGGAGTGTATTGTTGAGAGGCTGTGATAGTGGCGTAATAGTGCGACTTGGGCGGGTTATATGCACCCAGACATGCTTCCCCTGCTGTCCTAGTTGCATTCCAGCAGTGTTGGCATCCTTTTCTGAGGTTCCAGGGTGGACTTGGTGACCTCCAAGTGGTCGAATTGAGATTTCCAAGTGGCGAGCATTTTTTTCCCATAGACTTTAATGGGATTCGATATCCGGTCGAATAGTCGAATTTCGCAGTCTATTCGAATCGAATTTCGAACTTTCGAATATTTCACTACTCGCTCATCTCTAGTGAACAACCATTGGTGAGAAACGGAAATGTGAATGAGGTCTTAGAGTATGTCCCCAAGGTAGATTTTACAGGTGAATTTGTTACATCCGTGAGAAATAGTATATTGTTTTACTGTGAAGCTGCATTGCTTCAACTTAGATTTTATTGAAGATTTTGCTGCAAAATTACTATGGATTTCACCCTATACATTGCTAAGGGTTAAATCCTCTCTGAAAATCTGCAGCATATATTGAAGTACTGGAAATTTAAAACCTGCATGAAGGTCAGTTTTTCTGCCTGTTCCATGCAGATATTGTCCGTAGTGTGTGGATGAGTTTTAGTAAAATTCGAAGAATATCATCCCCTGTGATCATAGTCAAGTCTCATAGAGATGGATATAATGTAAACTCACATAGATTCACACTGTGAGACTAGAAATAATAAGGCTGTTAACTGCCTTTTTTTTTAATTTCTTCCTTTGATCTTTCTGCCAGAGGACCCACAATTCTACCAACAGCCTGGCACGAAGTTTGTCTAATCTTTCATTAAGCCAGAACAGCCAGATGAACAGCAAGCTTGCTTCACCTGAGAATACCTTGCATTCCCAGTTCCTCCGGACAGCACAGCCTTATAAGCGCAAGGTGATCCTTCCAAGTTTTAGATCCAGTTTAATTGAAAACGTTCTGGTAGAGTCAAGTTTCTAATCTACGCTGTACATGTACTGGACTGGAAATACTAATTCAGGGTATGATCCATAACAGAAAGTCATTAGACACAGATAAACAATATGTCATTATATAGTTGTCATATGTGGTTCAGACGTGTACTAAATATTTTAATGCTAAATCTGATGGTATAGAGTAAAATGCATACCTTCTCTGCTCACCTTGATTTCACAATATCATGCATAATAATGATTTCACAATAAATAGTGTTCAGCAAATCGAAGTATCCAAAGTGGAATTCAATTCGAAGTTTAGGATAAATTCGATTCGCAACAAATCCAAATTTCCATGGTAATGAAACTTTTTTCCTAAAATGACGTGTTATAAAGCCCGGGAAGCAAGATCACCCATAATGCCTTGCAGACAGCCAATCAGCAGCTAGCCATCCCCTGGGATGTCAGAGCCCTTTAAAAGCCTCATCCTGCACAGTCTCCGCCATATTACTCTGAGCTTAGCATAGGGAGAGACATGACAAGCACTAGGGACAGTGTTGCTAAAGCTTTTAATCGGGGAATATTGGATAGGGAGACTGCAGAGTCAGTGTAGGGAGATCATAGGGAGAGTTTTTACACACTGAAGGGAGAGCATAGGGAGACTGCAGGGACTGTGCAGGGAATGTAATCTGAAGATGACAGGATCCATAGGAGACAGCATGGTTTGCATCAATCCTTGTGTAGGGCACAGAGCTATCGAATTAAACAGTATTCTCCTTATTTAATAGATAAGCAATTCTATTAGGCCTTGCTTCTCAAATTTGGGTGAATAAGCTGTCTAGTTCTACTGTTATTGGGTTGTCCACCTTGTTTAATAGATAAGCAATTCTGTTAGGCCTTGATTCTAAAATAGGGGTGAATAACTAGTGTAATTGTACTGTTATTGAGGTGTCCACCTGCCTGTCACAATAACTGTTTCACTACCAGAAAGGACTAGCTATGCATGTTGCTGCAATGGATAGTGATGGTCACCGAGATACACTCTGCTTGTAACCAGGAAATAGCTGATTTAACATGCTTTGTGACAAATTAATTCGGAATGAATCAAATTTCTTGAAAAAATTTGACGAAGTGTAACAATAAACATACATACAAACATAAATGTTACATTGGCACGTAGAAACAATTCAGAGAACTACACCAAACCATCTGCCAGAGTTATAACATCCTTCAGGGTAAGACGTTCTGTCATCTGGCAAGGTTTTGGTGCTGAAATTTGTCAGTATCAGGGGCGTTACTAGGTCTCAAAAGATCTGGGGCCCAAGCCCCAATGAATATGGCCCAATTCTCTATGTTGACCCACGCCCCACCTCTGCTATACAGCAGCATTTACCTCACATCCAGGTGATCTTCTCTCTCATCATCTTCTTCATTCGGCCCGGACAACTTCTCTCATCCGCCTCGTCTCTGCAGAGTGTGACACACAGACATCTTAGCTTCCTCACATTTCATCATCCCCCAACCTGGAGTTCCCACAGCCTTATCCTGCTGCTCGTTGTGCCCCCCAATACCCCCAAATACTATCCTGAAGAAAAATTAGTGCCCCCCATAGTAATAGTGCTACCAATAGTAATTTCCTCATTAGTAACACTGCCCCCTACAGTGACCCCATGACTGATAATGCTCCCCAAGAGTGCCTCCATTAGTAGAAGAGTCCTCCAGTATTAATAATGCCCTCACAGAGCCCCCAGTAGTAATAAGGCCCCCTATTGTTCCTTCAGTGGTAATAAAGCTCTCTACAGACCCCTCAGTAGTAATAAGGCCCCCAATAGTGCTCTTAGTAGAAATAAGGCGAATCTATAAATCCCTCCTATAGAGCCCCCAGTAGTAATAAGAACGCCAAATGTCCCCTGGATTTATAATACCCCTACAGTGCCCCCAGTATTTATATCGCTCCCTTAATGTTATAATGCTCACCCTGAAGTGCCCACTGTAGTTATATTCCTCCCTTTAGTGTCCTCAAATATTCTAATTCCTCAGCCCCTCCACCATACAGTCCCAAGTAAATAAAGTTATTTCCCTCCATCCGCAGTAGAGTCCTGTGTAAATAACATCACACCGTCTATCCAGCCCCCTCCAATATACAGTCCCATGTAAATAACATCTCTCTCTATCTACAGCCCCCTCCAAATACAGTCCCATGCAAATAACATCATTCCCACCCATAGGCGTCATCAACATACAGTTCTATGTAAATAATATCACTCCCTCCGACTGCCACCTCCAACATGCTGTCCCATGTAAATAACATCACTCCACCCTACTCCAACTCACAGTCCCATTTAAATAACATAAACCTGCCCCAGCCTCCTCCAACACACAGTCCCATGACAATAACATCCCTCCCTTCTGCCCTAACATACAGTCCCAGTTAAATAACCACAACTCCCAGCATCCCTCTGCTTCTCCCTTCACTTACCTCTTCTGATGTAGCAGAGCTCACTGCAGCTTCTTCCCCACAGTTCTCCTCTTCAGTGCCGTCCTCTCCAGCACTGGTCACATGACTGTGACATCATCGCAGTTCCTTTTCAACCCCTGTCTTCTGCACTGATCACATGACCTGTGATGTCATCACAGGTCCTACATGTCTTACAGTGCATTAGATTCAATTGTATTGCCGTCCTGAGGACGGCAATACAATAATATCTGTCTAACAGGCAGGACATTCGGGGCCTGGGAGAAAACATCAGGGGCCCAGGCCCCGAATGTTTTAGCCTAGCAACGCCCCTGGTCAGTATGTTATCGTGCATGTATTAAAATGAAACTGTCACCATGAAATACGGTGCAATCTGCAGGTAGCATGTTATAGACCAGCAGGAGTAGACAAGATTGATACATAGGTTTATGGAAAAAGATATATATTTTTTAAATAGTTACTATGTCCATGGGTTTTCTAGGGCAGATTTATATTTTGAGATTGACAGCAGCTAACTTCTAAAAGTATCAAGCAACATAAACAGGTTATCTTTTTCCAACTTTTAACTTAATCGCAGGACATAAAAAAGAAAGGAATGACAAGAAGTTGTATATTTGGAATGGTAAAAATATAGTAGATCTATTTAACACAGCTATGGAGGGGGATAACCATTTCACACGATGGCATGTGTTCACTTATTACAGTATAACCAGTATCTGAACCTTTCTCCCCTTGGGTTTTCTGGAACAGTTTGTACAGATGAGTGAGGCACATCGGTCAGATATGTGTTATGCAATGATCATAAACACTCATAACTCATGAACTATGCAGGTCAAGCATACAACTAACAAACAGTTTCAGGTTTTATTACTACCTGTAATGAAGGTTAACTGGTCAAGTGTAGCTTTTAAATATGCTTTTATCAGGGATACTAATCAAAATGAACCAAGTAAGCTTTAAAGATAATAGTGTGCCAAGGTGCACTGCAATCCAGTAAAAATCCTGAGCAATGAGAAATCATACACTTTGTGGGTACATGATTCCGTCCATAGTCCTGTCTTCATAATTATGACTTCTCTGTAAACTAGGAATATGCATTTTACTGAGATATTATTAGTATTGTATTAAATACTGATGTGGCCATAGTTTCAAACTAGTGGAGATATGCCACCCTTGCACACATCTGCTGTGACCTTTAGTGCTTTACTGGCTTGATACTGTTACAATTGAGTGAATACATTCCCATTGTATGGTCTCTAAACATTATGTTTTATTTGAAGGAGAAAACTACATGCACCCAAAAGTCAAAGAAGAAACCCAAGGATGAGATGAGTTCCACTGAGGAACCTGAGCTAGCAGGTTTTATTTATCCCTACAATGACCTCTTGGTTTGGGCCGTGCTGATGAAGAGACAAAATATGGCTATGTTTTTCTGGCAGCATGGAGAAGAAGCTATGGTAAAGGCAGTAATTGCCTGCAAACTATATCGCGCCATGGCACATGAGGCAAAACAGAGCAACATGGTCGATGATACCTCAGAAGAATTAAAGAAGTACTCAAAGTACGTCATCTAAAAGGGACATTTACGGCTACAGGATAGAGGAAAAATTACTGAGCCATGGGGTACATTGTTTTCAGTGATTTGATACAGTATTTTTGTATAAAAAAGTATCATGAAGACAACTCGTCTGTATACCCTATAAATGTATAAGAACGTCTTTACAGGAGTCCCCTGTCAATTTCACTAAAACATTTGGACATGAGAAGTTTCTAAGTGAACCTTTAAAGGGCATCTGTCAGCAGATTTGTACCTGTGAAACTGTCTGAACTGTTGCATGAGCACTTGGCAGCTGAAGACATGCATGTTGGTCCCATGTTCATATGTGCCCACATTGCTGAGAAAAATTATCTTTTAATATATGCAAATGACCCTCTATGAGCAAGGGGGGAGTTGCTGTTACACCTAGAGATTCTGCTTTCTCTGCAACTGCCCCTCCCTCTCCACCTTGATTGACAGGGCAGAATGTGATGACATTTTCAGTGCCTGGCCCTGTCAATCAAAGGGCAGAGGTTGTGGCAGTTACAGAGAGAGCAGAACCTCTAGGGGTAACAGCAATGCCCCTATTGCTCCTAGAGGCTCATTTGCATATATTAAAACATCATTTTTCTCTGCAATGAGGTCACATATGAACATAGGACCAACACAGATGTCTTCAACTGCCAAGTGCACATGTAACAGGTCAGCCAGTTTCAAAAGTACAAATCTACTGACACATGCCCTTTAAATGGGTATGAAAGTCCAAGTTCGGATAACTACAGTAAGTTACCAAAACAGCCTAACTTGCTATGCTGTTTGCATAGCTCACATTCACTGCTATGGCAGTCATGGACACAGCATAGTGCCAGCTGCTTGGGCCATTTCTGAAACTCTGCCTACCCCTGTCCAGCAGTTACTGTGGTTATTCCTATCTCACCCATGAAATTTAAGTAAACAAACTAATTACATAAATTATTATACAAATGGTCATAGGGGATAACAATGTATACATGTATATTGGAACATTTCACTTGTACCTTCTTTTGCTCAGGGAATTTGGCCAACTCGCTCTGGACATCCTAGAAAATGCTTTCAAACGGAATGAGCAAATGGCAATGAAACTTCTGACATATGAACTAAAGAATTGGAGCAACTCAACTTGCCTAAAACTAGCGGTGTCATCTGCCTTGCGCTCATTCATGTCCCACACGTGCACTCAGATGCTGCTAACAGACATGTGGATGGGGTGCTTGAAGATGAGGAAGAACTCTTGGCTCAAGGTGTAGTTTATAGTAATCAACAGATTCCACTTCCTTCAGTGCACATATTGATGACATGTTATTGTTACTATTATGTTGTTATATATTGCATATATACACAAAAATATTTTTATACAGAATTGTTTTAATTAGAAGCTGTAATTCTTTGTCTCATCATTGTCTACTATTCATTGGCATACTCGATTGGACGTATTGATGGAAATTAGCTCAGCAAAGTGCGGCCCTCTAGCTGTTGCAAAATTACAACTCTCAGCATGCCTGGACAGCCTACAGGTATAAGGGCATGCTGGGAGTTGTAGTTTTGCAACAGCTGGAGGGACGCAGTTTGAGAATCCCTGATATAGTGAGAATTACTCTGCTAGATTTTCTTCACGCTGGCAGCTCAGCTGGGTTGTCACAGCACAGCCCCCTATCACAGCACTGGGGGCATTTCATCTGCAGTTCTCTCCCTGTAACTGTCACATCTTCTAACAGCAGACACAGCTGGAGGCAAGGATGAAACTGAGCATGTGTGACCATGCTTATCCAGCTCAATAGGTGGACGTGCACATTACTAAACAAGTTAAACGCCAAGGGACACCATTATAATGAAGTAAAGGAAACATTTCACAATTGTAGCATTTTGGTTACAAAGTAAATTGAAAAAGTGACTAGTATTTCATGCTGATCTATATTAAACTAGCTTTTAATGTTGGCACATGTGGCATTTAAAGAAGTTTTCCACTTTTTAAATGTTCTGATAAAGTCATTACTTTACATTATCCATGCATGTCCTGAAGACATTGGAGACTCTCAACCTTAGAGACTTTCAATGATATAATCTTTTGACGTGTTTAAGTGAGCATTATAATTAATATTACTCCCACATACTCATATATTGCAGTAAATACTGTAGGTATTTGTTGTAAAACATCAATTTATGACTGCTGTACTATATACTGTGTTCTACAGATTATTTTAGGCATTCTGTTACCACCATGCATCTTGATGATGGAGTTTAAAACTAAGGCAGAAATGTCCCATCTACCTCAGGCACAGGATGTCCACCAATTTGCCAGGTTTTATGTAGATACCCCTTCTCCTAATGTGAAGTTGGAACATGTAGTGGTGAGTATTATTTTTCTATTTTTTCCTCCTGTTGACCCCTCTCCGGCCCAGCACAACTTGGCTTCCAGTGTTATGAAAGAATATGGTGACATGATTGCTCAGTCAAAACCTGATCACGATTTTCAGTGTCTCGAAACCCCTATCTAGTAAAGAAATCTTTAATTTTATGATATCTTTTCTTCCTGTAGCTGCCAATAGATAAACCGGAAATTATGTAAAATTTGTCCCATATTTTACAGAAGCATGAACTCGATCTTCTGTGGTTTTCACTTTTCTGAAAAGTTTTTTTTTTTTTTCCAGCAAGGCTTTGATGCTGAAAAGGGAGGAAATAATTTAGCTGAAGAAAAGAATCCTAATGTACATGGAAACCTGCCGATAACTAGAAAGATCTGTGAGTTCTATGGTGCCCCTATTGTCAAGTTTTGGTTTCACACTGTGAGTAGAGTTTTACAGCATAGCATCACATGTTGAATAATCTGCTATAGAATTACA
This sequence comes from Rhinella marina, assembly GCA_900303285.1. Classification (NCBI taxonomy): domain Eukaryota; kingdom Metazoa; phylum Chordata; class Amphibia; order Anura; family Bufonidae; genus Rhinella; species Rhinella marina. The sequence continues at coordinate 10,884 of ONZH01029975.1, forward strand.
AACCATTATTTCAGCTGCATTTATTGGTATGTTTCTTCTTATCATTTTTAGATGGCATATTTACTTTTCCTTATGCTATTCACATATGTAGTGTTGGTCAAGATGGAGCCAGTGCCCAGTATCCAAGAATGGCTGGTCATTACGTACATGTTTACTAATGCTATTGAGAAAGTCAGAGAGGTGAGTGTTCTTAACACATTGAGCTGGAAATTTGGAGTCAATTTTACAATTTAAAGGAGTTGTACACTTTGGATATTGCCTTTTTGTTAGACAGGTTTGTGGTGATGTCCAACTGCTGGGTTTCCCAGAGATCAATTGTACTTTGTTAGGTGCAGTGTCATCACAGGAACAGTTCCCATTGCAATCAGTGGAACATATTGGGGAACATTGATCAATAAAGACCTAATTTTCACCCAAAAAATACTAACGTTACAAATAAAAAGTGGTGATTTGTTTCACCTCATATATCGAAATGCGCACGCCACTTTTAAAATGTAACCTTTTTAAAATATAAACTTGATTTGCGACTTTTTTAAACCAAAATGTGCCATTTCACCCACCCCTGTCCAGACCACACTTGGGACTTTTGAAACATATTTGCGACTTTTGAAGCATATTTGCAACATTTCCACTGGTAAATTGCGACTTTTGTCTCAGACTCGGGACGTTTTTATTGTGATTTTATTGAATGTCAATTTACTGACAAAACCCTGCAGTTCAGCTCATTTATATTAGATAAAAATAAATGCCTCCTGTTTTAATACTTACCTATCACTTGTTCCGACAACGAGTTGGTTTTTCTTTTCATAAATGCGACTTTTTGACAAAAAGTAGGATCTTTATGCCATACATGAGACTTTTTACAGAAAACACCACCATATAAGCTGGCTTAATTGTCCGCAACAATTTGAGCCATTTCTGCAGACAAGAGGATGATAAATGAGGCGTAATATGCGTCAATTGTATAGCCCCGCCCACCTTGACATTTATAACTCATTTCTGGTGTGATGTATTCTTAATGGTGAATATTCTGGAGAAAGCAGTTGATATATTTGGTGCAAATCAAAATTCCATTCTTTTTGGTGCATTTTACGCCATAATTCTGGGGCAACATGCTTAGTAAATGTCTCCCATTGGTTTCTCCAGTGCAATAGATACTTTTTGTAGCTGCTCTCAAGCTGGCCATTCCACATTCAATTGATTGTGATTTCTCCCATTGTCTTGTATGATTGTCCAAACGTGTGTTTTCAGAATTTAAACAGTAGAGTGCATTACTGCCAGACACCTTTGGTGGTGGCTTATCTAATGTGAGAAAAGGGATCCAGCATGATGAAATCCAACATGACTGATCTGTATTTTCCATTACATCTGCCATTGAGGCAGTCACACATGCAGTGACCCAGTGAATCACTGCTTCAAGTTAATTGTTTGTGCATTCTAAATGGTTGTGTATGGACGAAAAACAGTTAAAGAGGTTGTCCGGTCCCAAAATCAGGGGAGTCAGGGAGGATTACTACTGTACTATTGTTGCTTCTTATACACAACTATAGGGAGCACCCTACTCTATAACATACTCCAGTACTGTTCCTATTGCTGCTATATAAACTACTACTCCCATTATCTATTAAGTAAAGAGAGACTTTATTTATTGCAACCAAACGGGTCTGGTCATTTACTCCACCATCCATTCCCTGGCCCCTACATCTTCCCTCCTGCTTGCACCCAACTAACATCAAGAGCACCCGACCTAACACCACACAGGAGCCCCACAAAGCCCAGGGTGTGCCCCTGGGGAAGAAGGGTTGTGCCCTCCACTCACTGCATGGCCCCAGGTAGCGTTAGAGTGAGGATAGCCACTGTGAACCACTATGACTCCTTTCAGTGTCACAACTACCACTCCCCTCCTCCCAGCTTTTCCTCTGCAGGGCTGACTGCACGCACATTAGACTGGCTGGCTGGGCCAGGAGGGTCAGACAATGTTATAGCATAACCTATGTGAATGACACTGGAGAGGTAGTTTTTGCCTGTCCTGATGTTTACATATCTTTAGCAGTGGACATTAGAGATCCTATGTTCCATGGAGTCTAATTTAATCAAAACAATTGTTTCTGATTAAGATCCCTAAAATTGCTAAGTTCATCCAAAAGACCGGAGACTACATTTACTCTCCACTTTTTGTGTATGTGAATTATAGATTTATGAGAAGTAATGCTAATGCAAGAACACAACTTACTTATATGAGTTTCTTAAAGAGAATCTGTGACCAGGAAGTTCATTGTAGGACCACCTCATCTGAATACAATGATACAGTACTTTTCGCTTAGAGATCTGTTGCTTCATTATGGAGAAAATGTACATTAAATACATATGCAAATAAGCAGTTAGGTGCCCTGAGGGCGGCCTAAACCACTTTGTGCACCCTTGCTTCTCCTATCGCTGACAGCTTCTCCCTCTTCTTGATTGATAGGGCCAGGTTCCTGCATTGTTATCTCGCCTGGTCCTGTCAATGAAAATGGAGATGGAGGGGCTGGCAGAAGAAGAAGGAGGAGCAAGGGTGCACACTATACCTTGGGTAAGCCCTTGGTGCACTTAACTGCTCATTTGCATAAGGATTAAAATTACTTTTTCTCCAGAATGAAGCAATAGATTGTTAAGTGAGAGACATTACAATCAACTGAGCTAGCCCTGCAAGGTGTTGTGCCTGGAATTTCCTGGTGACAGACTCCTTGTAGCTTTTTATTACAAGCTGACTATTAATGAAGCCTGGTTCCCACAACATTTTAATGTTTTCCTGAAACTTTGTTGTTTTCTCAGACATTAAACTTGTTTGCAAATGACTGAGAATGTGTGACATGTTATTATGCAGAGGTGTTCACTGTTGATCATATCAGGTGCTTGGTATGGGCTTGTGCTCTGGACTATTTGGTCACACTATTCTTATCACTAGGATCACACTCAGAGTAATTGCTTGTATTATTATGCACATCATGCTTCAAACCGTCCATGTGACAGTGTTCAATGAAGTTGAAATATCCCTTTAGGGCTGCATCATGTTTCCAAAGTGTGTAGAACCAGTGGGAACTGTGATACTATGGTTGCCTGTGTAATGGAAAAATCAGTGTGAATTTAGTGCTAATGTTTTAATTCAGTGTTGGCAGCATATACTAGCAAACAGATTTCATTAAATATAGTCAGAGCAATGGCCGCTGATTTCCATAGTTCTGTGTAGATCGTTCTAATATCATTTTTTTTTATTTTTGCTTGGCCGCTCTGTATCTTGTTAATGTAATGGGTCACATGCCTGTGATATTGTGTGTGCCTTTTCAGAGTAGAATTGTATAATGTGTATCCAAGTCTTATCAAATAAATAGATATTAATACATTCATAAACAGAATAAATTTTAAATTAACCACTTCCCGTCCGCCCATTGACTATAAACGTCCGGGAAGTGGTTATCTATCTCTGAATGGACGTTTCTGAACATCCATTCAGAGATAGCAGCTGCACGCTAAACGTGCAGCTGCACAGTGGGGTACCTGCTGTCAGTGATAGCAGGGTACCCCAAAGAGAAGGCAGGGACCGTTCCCAGGGGTCCCTGCCTTCTAGATCGCTGTATACACAGCGCTCACCGAGCGCTATTGCTATGCTATTGCGCTTCCTGTTCCGGTCCAGCGGTCACGTGATCGCCAGGGCCAGGAGAGTGCAGGAGCTGCCGGGTCTCTCATAGACCCGATCAGCCCTGCACTGAGGCTGTACAGCATAGTATTATGCTGTACAGCCTCTCTGGGGATGTATTTCCCCTGTAACTGGGGCTACTATGTCAGCCCCAGTTACAGGAGAAATCAAGTGTAAAATAAATAAATAAATAAGTGAAGTTAAATGTCCCCCTGAGGTCTTGTATGACCTTATGGTGGACACAAAGTGTAAAAAAAAATAAAAATAAAAAAATAAAGAGTATTATAAAAAAAAAAATCACAAAATATATTTTTTTATTTCATTAAAAAAAGTTACAAATAAAAATAAATAAGATAGACATATTTGGCATCACCGCGTCCGAAACGACTGGCTCTATAAAAATATCACATGATCTACCCCATCAAGTGAACTGCGTAAAAAAAATCTAATAAAAATTATGCCAAAACAGCTTTTTTTTGTCGTATCACCTACCAAAAAACATAATATCAAACAATCAAAAAGTCGTATGTATCCCAAAATAATAGCAATAAAAATGTCACCTCATCCCGCAAAAAATGAGCCCCCACACAAGATCATAGCCCGAAAAATGAAAAAAAATGGCTCTTAAAAAATTGCAACACAAAAACATGATTTTTTTTTTCTAAAAATGCTCTTATTGTGTAAAACGTAAAAAAATAAATAAAAAATAGACATATTTGGTATCGTTGCGTCCATAACAACTGGCTCTACAAAAATATCACATGATCTACCCCATCAAGTGAATGGTGTAAAAAAAAATATAGAAAAATGCCCCTAAACTGCTTTTTTTTTTTGTTAACCTCCCAAAAATTAGATTAAAAAGTGATCAGAAAGCCGGATGTACCCCAAAATGGTGCCAATAAAAAGCACAGCTTGTCCTGCAAAAAATAAGACCTCACGCAGCTCAGTCCACAAGAAAATTAAAAAGTTATCACTCTTACAAATCATGACAAAAAAATTCCATGTTGGAAAATGCAGATGCTGCTCCTCCCCTTCTGAGCCCTGGCGTATCCCCAAATAACAGTTTACGACCACATGTGGGGTGTTTCTGCGAATTGCAGAATCGGGGTAATAAATATTGAGTTTTGTTTTGTTGTTAACCCTTGATGTGTTACAGGAAAAAAATGATTAAAATGGAAAATCTGCAAAAAAAGTGAAATTTTGAAATTTCACATCTATTTTGCTTTAATTCCTGTGGAATACTTAAAGGGTTAACAACATTTCTAAAACCAGTTTTGAATAGTTTGAGGGGTGTAGTTTCTAAAATGGGATCATTTATGGGTGGTTTCTATTATGTAAGCCTCACAAACTGACTTCAGAACTGAACTGGTCCTTAAAAAAGTTGATTTTGCAAATTCTACTGCCCTAAAAAAATAAAATGACACTACCAAAATGATGCCAACATAAAGTAGACATATGGGGAATGTAAATTAAAAAGGATTTTATGGGGCATCACTATCTGTCTTAAAAGCAGAGAGATTGAAATTTAGAAAACAGTGAATTTTTTTCAAATTTTCGTTAACTTTTGGATTTTTTTATAAATAAAATTAAAACTTATCAACTCAACAAATTTACCATTAACTTGAAGTACAATGTGTCACGAGAAAACAATCTCAGAATCGCTTGGATAAGTAAAAGCATTCCAAAGTTATTACCACATGAAGTGACACATGTCAGATTTGCAAAATTAGGCCTGGTCAGGAAGGGGGGGAAATGGCCCACATCTGAAGTGGTTAATTGAATTCAACCTGTATTTTCCAAAAATTTTAATTAAATCTGAATCTTAATTTCTTCCTCTTCGATTCAGTTGAATTTCTCAAAATGGCGTTTATCAGATCAGAAGACCGGAAAGATAAATATCTCATAACCTCTAGCGATCTTTGTGTGTATACATACCAGCAGACTATTGCTGTCAAAAAGAGAACATTTTTTAGGCCATTTTTTTTAAAAAACATAAAAAATTTGACAGTGCAGTTTGTTAAAGAGTTGTTGATTCTTCACCAAAAATTTAAAATGTTATATCTTTTTGTTTGAAGCCTGAAATGTGGCAAAAGGTTGAAAAGTTCCAGGGGGCGAATACTTTCACAAGGCACTGTATTTATAATAGTAATATTTACCGATTTTCATTTTCTTAATTCCTGGAGAACCCCTTTAATGTCATATAATGACTTTATTGTCATCTGTGACTTAACATTTCTTGCCATGTATATGACAAAAATTTTATTTTCTTCTTTTAGGTTTTTATGTCAGAACCAGGAAAATTCTCTCAGAAAGTCAAAGTCTGGTTGAATGAATACTGGAATGTGACAGACTTCATAGCTATTATTTTATTTGTGGTTGGTTTTGCCCTGCGCTGGGGTCATTCACCTCTGAACACAGCAGGCAGAATAATTTACTGCCTGGACATCATATTTTGGTATACGCGACTTTTGGATTTCTTTGCTGTGAACCAGCAAGCTGGACCTTATATTACTATGATTGGGAAGATGGTAAGAGTTATGCAAATGTCATTGCATATTATCATGTCCGTTACTGAATATATAAGTAAAAAACCAAAACCTTGGTAATATATTTAAAGAGGTTTTACATTTATAGACATTTTAAAAGTCAATTTGACAGACCATAAGACTGTGATTGATGGAGCCCTAACTAAGGCCCTGGTCTTTAATCTCAGTGGTGAGGTGCTACTGTTCCCAGACTATGTGTAGTTGCTAGCTGTCTATAATAATGTTCTGTACAAAATCCTACTGCTCTTATATCTTGTATTAAAAAAGTTGTAGAGAGGGTAACTGTACGGCTTAAGTAGTTATGGGGAAATGAGGAACAGGTGGTTTTCTTGCTGATGTTCTATCGAATTTTAGCTACAAGCTGTGTGTGTAGTGATAGATAATTGATCTTGTGTCACACCAAGATACCCTTTTGCCCACAGGCCTAAATTTCTTTCTGTCCAAGATTATGCCATGTTTACTGATAAGTAAGTAGCTTGGACTACTTGCGAATTTAGAAATAATAGGGTCTCTGACCGCTCTCCTTATATACAGTTTCTAGCTGAACTAGATCCTTCTAGTGGGAGGGGTGGAGTGGAGAAACGCAGTCTGAACAGATCTCTTTGGTTCATCGCATTCATGGACAGAACATCAATTAGAGGACAATAAAACTTCCACACTTCTTATCTATAATCCTCATGTAGAATTGCTGCGACAATTTACTGTTACAACTATTTGTTTACTCCTCCACTCATATTGGTCTGCTTTACATCACTTGTCTCATCTACCTCATTACTCCTATGTACTTTGGTGTATAAATTCATGAATCTTCAGACACTGTCTTAAGAGACGCCTGACAGAGAGGCCAAAGTAGCCTTAAAAGCTTGCAATTTTGTCATCCTCTTTTCAGTTAGTCATTAAAAGGTATCAACCACTGAGGAATCCCAGTCTTTTTTCAGTCTAAACAGAAACATTGCTAGATTCTCTGTCTATCATAGACTTGTATAGGGCTTCAATGCAAGTATATGGGAATGACTAAGCCGATTTTCTAGCTATAAACAAGTCTTTAGACCTAAACCAGATAGTCAGAACATCAGTGTGTCTGTTTTTTCCCCCTACAAAACTTTGCATAACGTCTGTCAGTAATAGCTAGCTGTGCATTAACCCTTTTTCACAGTGCAGTGCAGCTATAGTGTAATAACAGTACAAATGAACAGGACATATTACAATAAACATATAAATGCAGTTCAACAATATGAAACAATATGTGCACACAACAGCATAAATCAATGTGCAATACAGTAGGGAGTTGATGGCTATAGTGTCTATAGTCCAAAGTACCCTTGCTCCAGGGCACTACACCAACATAGAAGGGGGTTGTTTATTGTAAGGAGTCAGTTCACATCAGCAACATTTTCCAACATTTTTCCTGTGGAACCCACACAATGATTAGCCCCAGTCATTGCCTCCTATTGAAAACAATGGGAGACATATCTGAGGTGTTTCTCTACCCTGATTCTGATACTGGGTGGATATACGAGGGGTTTTCAATAAGTTATCTAACCTAGCATGTTCTGTCAGTGTTAGAGAACTGAGCTTGTCTGTGCAGGTTGAGTCATGTCTGGACATGCAACACACACAGTGTTCAGTCTGATGAAAGCACTGGAGGTGAGTGACAAGATGGCAAGTGCAGGAAAGTGCAGGTCTACAAAGAAAGTGAGGGATTTGGGGGAAGAAAAGAAGCCTAAAGAAATCCACAAAAGGATGACTGCTGTATATGGTGATGATGCACTTTTCTACTACCAAGTAAAGTTCTAGACCAAGCAATTTAAATTTAGTAGGGAATCAACTGAAGATGACCCTCCTTCAGGGCTACCTATTGAAGCATCTTCAAAGGAAATGTGCCGTAAGTCCATAGATTTTGGAAGGCCATCAGGACAAAAATAGTGTTATTTCAGTTGACATTGTTTCTAGTATCATTCATGATGTTTTGATGTCAAAGGTCAGTAGAGAAAATCCAGGAGACTTCTATTCTTGAATTATTACAGGTGATGAAACATTAGTCCACCACATCCCGAGACCAAACAAGAGTCTATGCAATGGAAGCACAAGGGGTCACCAACTCTAAAGAAATTTTGTGTGCAGCAGTCAGCTGGAAAGATCATGGCAACAGGTTTTTTTGGGATACAGAAGGTGTTTTATTTCTAGAATTCATGCCACACAAGACAACAATTATTGGAGACAGCTATGCTTCAACAATGAAGGCATTACGAAAGGCAATCAAATACAAATGCCATGGGAAGTTGTCGGCAGTTGTGTTTCTGCTTCATGACAATGCGCCAGCTCACAAGTCTCACATATCCCAAGCTGCTATCAGGAATGCTTAACCATCCACCCTCCAGTCCAGAGCTGGCGTTCAGTGATTACTTTCTCTTTTGGAATCTGAAGAAATGTCTGTGTGGGCAACTATTTCCTGAAGATAATGCAGTCAAAGAGGCGGTAACAGGGTTCCTGCAGCAGCAAGAAGCCTCCTTGTATTCTGAGGGCATCCGATCAATGGAGGCGAAGTGGAATAGAAAATTTTGTTTCATATTCTCAGAAAATGTTGTTTTCATATTCAGGTAGATCACTTATTGAACACCCCTCGTATGTCTTATTTTAGTTTTCTAGCTATATTATTATGTTACTAAATTGGACATTGTATAACAGTACTACTAAGGGCTCGTTCACATCAGCGTTATGCTTTCCGTTTGTGTTTTCCGTTATAACATGGTTATAACGGAAAATAACGGAAACCATAAGACGGAAGTCAAAACGGAAGCCTTTAGAGGCATTCCGTTTTAATCCGTCATAATAGAAGCCTATGAGAATCATAACGGATCCATTTGGTTCCCGTTATGCAAAACGGAAAACAAAGTCCTGTCAACAGGACTTTGTTTTCCGTTCAGCATAACGGAACTCAGACGGATCCGTTATGATTCTCATAGGCTTCTATTATGACGGATCAAAACGGAAGCCTCTAAAGGCTTCTGTTTTGACTTCCGTCTTATGGTTTCCGTTATTTTCCGTTATAACCATGTTATAACGGAAAACACAAACGGAAAGCATAACGCTGATGTGAACGAGCCCTAAACTATATCTTTTTCAATTTTTTTTTTCTAGACATCAAACATGTTTGGCATTGTGATTATAATGGCTATTGTTTTGCTGGCCTTTGGTGTGGCAAGGAAATCGATTCTTTCTCCATCAGAACCTCCTTCTTGGACACTGGCTCGTGATATTGTATTTCAGCCATACTGGATGATGTTTGGTGAAGTCTATGCTAGTGAAATAGATGGTAAACACTGATAATATTCATAACTATGAATTAGTACATGATATTGGTTATTATTACTTTATTATATGCTTACTATATTATTATATGCTTTACTGTAGATTTAGGTGACAATTCCTTCTTGTATATATTTTGCACACATACAATTATGACAAAAATAAAATACATTGGGGGAGATTTATGAGAACTGGTGTGAAGGAAAACTGGTTTAGTTGCCTATAGCAACCAATCAGATTCCACCTTTTTATTTTTCCCAGCTTCTTTCAAAAATGAAAGGTGGAATCTGATTGGTTGCTATGGGCAACTAAGTCAGTTTCCTTTACACCACTCTTGATAAATCTCCAGCATTGTCTTTGAATTCTATGGTTTTATGTATCTGGATAATAGTTGGCTATAGTCACTGTTAGAGATGAGCAAATATATTCGCCGCTTTGTAGATTCGATACGAATCTTTGCAATTTTCTACTCGAAGCGAATCCAGATCTTTTCAGATTCGCTCCATTCGAATCTTAAATGTTCTTAAACCTTTGTACGCCAATGCTACCTACTTGTCCAAGGAATTGCACGCTAATGCTACATATCAGTTAATTTATACACTGATGCGTACAAATTCAGTTAATTAGCAAACTTTTACTGTATGTTCGTTATTTGTGCGGAAATGTTTGTGGTGAGAGCGGCAAAAATCCCGGGAAGAACCCGGTCACCTGACCTAGTAGGAAGGGCCTGCTCTGATTGGCCCATAGGCTTGGTAAGCCAGTGACGCACCAGTTGTTCTGCGACTGCTGAGACGAGCAGAAGCACTGTGAAGTTTTGAAAGACACAAAAGTTCTATGGAAAGTGTTGTCCGCACTGTGTCAAAGTGATGGTGCAAGCCTCGGATCACCTTCTGCACTATCTCCTACTTCTGCTGGTTCGGGTGGCGGTGTGTGCCATCGTAATCCTGCCGGTCCATCAGCCGGATCATGTATTTAAAGGGGTATTCTCATCTTAGACAATGGGGCCATATCGTTAGGATATGCCCCCATTGTCTTATAGGTGCGGGTCCCAGCACCCCAGACCCGCACCTATATCCAGAACGGAGCGGGGAGCGCTGCGCCTGGAGGACCCCGGGTGCATGCCTGCGTATTATGCAATAGCTAGACAATAGTACGCTAAGGATTCGTATGCACTGTATGCTAATTTACGTACGTATTCAGTTAAGTAGCGTACCTTTAGCAACTCTATGTTCGTTATTAGTCCGCGAATGTTGACAGGACACGACCAGAATAACAAATGATTTGTACGCAGCTTAGACCGAATAGATTTGTATTAAAATCAAATCTTTTTAAAAATTCGGCGAAGTGAATTTTTCAAGATTCGCTCGTCTCTAGTCACTGTGTTTCTGCTTTTTTGGCTATAACCTCGATTGTAGACATTTAACTTCTCAAATGCTGCGGTCAATTGTGACCATAGCATCTGAGGTGCCATTCCTTGGGAGCTTTGCTCTCCCGAGCCTGAATGACTCCCCGCTGCCGACATGGGGAAAACCGTTCGTTGGTTGTAATAGGCTGGAGCCTGTTTGAGGCTACCCAGCCTATCACAAGTATATTCCAATGTAGGCCTGCAGGTGGCAGCTCTGCATTGGAATATACTGAATTACACATATACTTAAAAAAGTTCAAATTAAAGTAAAAATTAAAAAAATATAAAAAAATTCAAAGCACCCCCCATTGCCATAATAAAAATAAATAAACAAAAAGAAATCTAATATGCACTATTGTGTGCCAAAAAACCTGGATTAAAATAGAAATATATTTATCCTGAACAGTGAACGTTGTAGCAGGGGAAAAAAATCCAAAAGCCAATTTGCAGTTTGTTCGTCGGTTCAACTCACAAAAAGTGAATAAAAAGCGATCAAAAACTCATACACTGTCCAGAATGGTATCAATAAAAAAACCACAACAGATTGTTCCTCAAAAAAACAAGCTCTCACACAGCTCCTTAGATGGAAATATAAAAAAGGTTATGAGGGTCAGAATATGTCGATAAAAAGAAAAAAAAAAATTCCCAAAGTTTTTATTTTCCTTATATTTTCCTGCACTACTTTTTTGCGTCCCCATTCAAGTGAATGGGTCTGCCATCTGAATGCGGCGGCCCCACAGTCAGTGCCCGTGCATTGTGGACCGCAAATTGAGGTCCACAGCACAGGCACTGACAGCACACGTTCGTGTGCATGAGCCCTAAGTTTGCAAAGTTGCATCTGAACAAACCACAAGACTTCTGGAACAATATTCTTTGGACAGATGAGCCCTAAGTGGAGATGTTTGGTCATAGTTAGAGATGGGCGAATGAACTTCAGATGGTACAAACTTGCTAAAAATTTAGTTGTAATACTGTATGGAGTTCCCGTTCCATACAGTATTAGAATGTATTCGCTCTCGTGAGACTTCATGTAATAACTTCGGGACTTAATCATTACTGCAAAAATGTTTGGTACTGAACTCGGGTTCGGTTCCAAGGTTTTTTTTATAGTAATAATTAATTCCCGAAGTTATTACAGGAAGGCTCGTGAGACTTCGTGAAGTAATAATTTCAGCTCATCGGAGCCAATACATTCTAATACTGTACAGAGCGGGAACTCCGTACAGTATTACAACAAAGTTTTTTGCAAATTGACTTCGGATGTACCATCCAAAGTCGATTTTCTCATCCCTAGTCATAATTCACAGTGCCACATTTGGTGAAAAACAAACGCAGCATATCAGCACAAACACCTCATACCAACTGTCAAGCACGGTGGTGGAGGGGAGACGATTTGGGCTTGTTTTGGGTACCTTGCAGGCATACATTCCTAAGCATACCAAAGTATTCTAGAATCCAATGTGAGCCCATCTATCCAACAGCTAAAGCCTGGTCAAAACTGGCTCATGCAACAAGACAATGTTTGTCAAGCGCACCGGCAAATCAGCAGAATGGATGAAAAAGAAAAGAATCAGGTGTTGCAATGGCTAGATCTCAAAGACCAGATCTCAACCCAATTGAAATGCTGATACTGATTTTCATCTGCAGTTGTATTTACCAAATTTTAAGACCTTCTAAGGACCAGATGTTTCACTATGCCCTGATTCATAAAACCATAGAGTTCAAAGAGGGTGTACTTTCTTTTTTTTATGGCTGAATGCTGATTCCACTATTGTTATGCTAATGTATTCTTTCAGCATGTGAAGAAGATCCAAATTGTCCTCCTGGCTCATTCATCACCCCTTTCCTACAAGCTGTCTACCTTTTTATCCAGTACATCATCATGGTCAACCTGCTGATTTCCTTTTACAAGTAGGTACTGTACTAATGATATGTTAATGCATAATGGGAATGTGAATAGCATTCTTGCATACAAGATGTCAAATAATTATGAAGGCTCAGCTTCCCCAATGTCGTCACAAAGGCAAACACCTACAGCATTGAGAAAACTAGAGATGTTGACTGTCTCTCTATGGAGTGTATCTTTAAGAGGGTCAAAAACTTACAGTTTACTCAGAATGAGGCAGTGAGCATACATAAATATGAGACAGAGGGCTTGGCAATTAACTTTAGCAACAGAACTATCTCTATATGCGGCTTGCAAAATATATACACAAGCTGTTTCCGATAGCAACAGAGCAATCTCTTTGGCTTATTTACATTTTTTGTTTGTATGACCAGCCAGAACATTACTTTCTGTTTAAAAAACTACCGTACTTGGGAAAACTGATTATTCATTAGGGCTGTTTCAAAAAACTTTAACCAGAGGGGCCACATAGCCTTCTGTAAAGGCCCCCATACTAATGGCTTTTCTGCCTGATTGGTCAAAATCTGTGGTGTTTGGGGGTCTCTGGGTTCACCCCTGACAGATAACATCAGGGAAAGAAGGAATGGGAGTCGGAATTTCAACAGCCAATCCTTGTTTTCCTGGGAGGGGTGTTTGTCAGCAGCATTCTCCTCTAAACTCAAACACCTACATGCTCAGCCAACCCTGTGTGTATATATATATATATATATATATATATATATATATATATATATATAGGACAGATAGCCCCAAAAGCTATTAACCCTTAGGATACCGAAAGGTTTTTTTTTTTCGTTTTTGCGTTTTCATTTTTCTTCCCTATCTTTCTTGTGCCATAACATTTTAATTTTCTGTTCTGTTTCTGCTCTATGAGGTCTTATTTTTTGCGGGACAAGTTGTACTTTCTAATGCCATCATTTAATATGGTATACAATGTAGTGGAAAAAAAATTCCAAATGGGGTGGAATTGGAAAAAAAAAAACACAATTCCTCCACCGTTTTACATTTTTTTTTCCCACGACGTTCCGTTTGCGGCAAAACTGTCCCATGCCCTTCATTCTCTGGGTCAGTAAGATTACAACGACACCACATATGTATAGGCTTTTTATGTCTAAATAGTGTTGCAAAAATAAATTTAAACTTTGAAAACAAAATTTTTTTTACATCACCATATTCTGATCCTCATAACTTTTTTTATAGTTATATCTGCTAAGCTGTGTGGGGGCTCAATTTTTGCAGGACAATCTTTAGTTTTTATTGACACCATTTTGCAGTGTGTGTGACTTTTTGATCACATTTTATTACATTTTTTGGGTAACCGAAGCCTTGAAAAAATGGCAAATTCACCATTTTGACCCTTTTTTCTGTTAGGCTATTCGCCGTATTGGAAAAATTTTTGGTCGTGGTGATACCCACGATGTTTATATTTTTTGTTCGGTCTTTTTTTTTATTATACGGAAAGATGGGTGATTTAAACTTTTATATTTTTTACATTTTTTATATTTTTTAAAGTTTATTTTACTTTTTTGTTATGATTTTGAAACTCCTATTTGAGCCTACAAAATCCAATTTTTTTGTTCTTAATTCTGAATATTCCTGGATTTTTAATATGAATTTAAATGTCAGAATTGCTCATTTCTTATGTTGGCCTGCTACCTGCTGGCCAAAATAAGAATTGCAGATTAAATACCCTCTTCAGCGAGATCTAGCATATTTAAATAAATTACTGGCATCCTCCATGGCCGCAGAGGATGCCGCAGGTCTCTGCTGTTTGTAATGAGCAGTTAAGTGCGCTGAGGGCGGGCCCAGGTCAATCTGTGCACCCTTGTTCTTCCTGCTTCCTCTCCCAGCCCCTCCACCCCTTGTTTTACAGGGACAGGTGCCTGCACAGTCATCTCTTCTGGCCCATCAATAAAGGAAAGGGAGGGGCTGGCAAAGAAAGAAGGAGGAGCAAGGGTGCACAAGGTGACTTGGGTCTGCCTGCCCTAGTTGCAGTTAATTGATTATTTTCATATGGTTTAAAAGTACTTTTTCTTCAGAAAGAAGCAACAGATTACATTGAGCTGAGCTGACCTACAAGGCATTGTACCTGGTTTAACAGTGAATTTCTTGGTGAATGATTCCCTTTCACGTTTTTTGTAGGACCTGCAAAAAAAAAAACACCAAAAACAAAAAACAACAACAACAAAAAAGACAGGAATGCAAGTGAAAGATATTCCTCAAATGCATTTTCTTTACCCAAAACGTGATCAGCGACCTCATGCACACTTGCATGGCTGTTCTCTGAACTATCACAGAAGTGAAAGTAGCGTGCTGGGAGTTGTAGTTTCACAACAACTACAGTGCTGAAGGTTGTTGATCCCTGCCATACTGGTTGGTATGGACCCCATGACCATTGATGACACTAAACAATGGCCACATTTCAATAAACTTTGTAATAACTTGGGAGTTGTCAAGTGTAGGTTTTATTATAGTGCTGCTAAAATATTGTTTACTAAGGAAAGAGGTTATTCTGTTTCTGGTATCATTACTATAATGTGTTTTCATCTCCTATGACTTCTATGATTTACAAGTGATATCTGTGGAGTAGTTAAATACATCTGCCACAAGACAATATGTATAACAACTTTTTTCATCTTTTATTATTCAGTAATGTGTACATGGAGATGAAATCTATTTCTCACAAACTGTGGAAGTATAACCGCTACCGATATATCATGTTGTACCATGACAAGCCATGGCTACCTCCTCCATTTATCCTGCTGAGCCACATATATCTACTCATTCACCGCCTTTGCCAGCATCACTATCACACTGAGAATGATCAAGATGAAGGTGATGTTGGATTAAGTAAGTAATTCATTTTTAAGTGATTGCAGGTTATCTGTAGTTCATTTTTCAGGCTTCAGTGGAGATTAGATGGCTGTCAAAATGGCAATTTAATGATGATTATACAATATTTAAAGGTCCGCTAAACACAGAAAATGCACAAATATCCCAGCACTTCCTTACTTCATCTCCTCCTTTCTTTTTCTCCTATTTTGTCTCATATTATAATCAGAATAAAAAAAATATACAAATCATCTCTGTATGTCCCAGGATATCAGCCATGTCCACCCTCCTCTACACTTTCCAGTGTATATCTGTATGACAACTAGCTGGAGCAACAGGCTTTCCTGACATTGCTTCTCTCTGCAGTAGGTCAAAAAAGATTAAGCTCTGCCCCTTTGTTAAAGGGGTTGGCTACTTTCTGTCTACTGTTGACAAATGTGTATGTAAGATGACTATATGGCACTTACTAATATAGGCTTTGTTGAAATTCTATGCCTTTGTATATGTCTCATAAGTTGTGCCCCCTTGTTTGCCAAGACTGTTGTGCTGTCCACAGGGAGGTCCTGTCCATAAAATGACCGCTGATGAAGGATCATGTGACCAGGCAAATCACTCAGCCTCCTCTATTCAAACACACTGCACCAGCACTAAATTCCCAACAGCGAAGTGCAGATGTAATGTATCTGAATGGAGGAGACATCGCATGGAGGTGATTTGCCTGGTCACATGGTCCTCTATCAACAGACATTTAATAGGAACTCCATGTGTCCAGCTTGATGGCAAGCAGGTAAACAGTGAAGAATGTACATTGCTTGCATGAGTGCAGCATTCTTTTCACACAGCTGATCGGCGGTGGATCAGGTTAGGTCATCAATATAGGAAACCAGACAACCCCTTTAACACAGTCTCGAAAAAGCAAAATCAAGCTGCACACTAATAACTTATTTTCTGTATGTGGAAATAGAGTGGGCATGTAACTCACTGTCATGCTAAGGTCACAAGACCAGAATACCTTTTTTTTTATTTTCCTGTGGGTGTCTTTTCTGGCTAATAGAATGGTATGCCTAATAGGTTGTGAGTAGAAGGATGGCAGATACAGTAAATTACTGTAAACTTTTTTTTGTCAGAAAACAGCCAAATAAACTCTAAAATACTCTATACTCTGAAACTATAGTCTATTTGTATTTTATACTAAGTATATATTAAGTATACATTGTCTATACTACACATGATCTATAGGCACACAGTGAGGGAGATTTTGTGGGTATTATTTGGGGCTGGTATCTGTTTGGATGTTTGAGTTAGGTTCCATTTTTGTAGCAATTCTTCTCCCTCTTCTTAGTTTTGGATTATATATGTGGTACCTTCTTTTCTCATAATTTTTCGTAGGGTATCCCCATTTGTATCTAATTTCATTCTCTCGGAGTACACTGATGATATTTGACAGGTTTTTATTGGCTTGTAGAGTTGTCACTGGTGGATCTGGGAAGATTTGGATATTTTGGCAGGCTTCAGATAGGTCTTTTATTTTTCTGGTTACTTGTAGAAGTTGGTCTTTGACGTGGTAGAAGTGTATTCTGGTTAGTACATCTCTCTGTGAATTGATGGCGCATATTTAGATTTAGGTATCCAGTGTGCAAGGTCAGTTATAAGTAAAGTATTGTCGTACGTAGGAAGAAGTGACTTCAGGAGTTGTTGTATGTATTTTTCTAAGTTGGGGGAGGGTTAATTTCTTCAGGAATTCCTCTTATTTTTACATTATTTCTGCAAGATCTGTCTTCTACAACTTTTTCTTTCAGCCATTTCATTTCAATATTCGCATTACTAGATCATTGTGGGCTGCAATGAATTCTTCCATTTTGTTTTCCATATGGGAAGTGCGAGAGCATAGATTTTCAATATCCTTATAGATATTTTGCATAAATGTGTGGGGGAGATTTAGCAAATGTAGCGCAAAGGAAAAGTTGAGAAGTTGCCAATGACCACCAATCTGGATGCTGCTTTCATTTTCCAAAGAGTCTTTGAAAGATGAAACCTTATTGGTTCCCAGGGGCGTTGCTAGGGTCTCAAAAGATCCGGGGCCCAAGCCCCAATGAACATGGTGCAATTCTCTATGTCGACCCTCATCCAAACAGGAGAACATAACTCACATCCTGTGCCTCCCAACTGACGTCTTCTGTGATGTAGATCTTCTCTGTCATCATCTTCTCCATTTGGTCCTGACAACTTCTCTCAGCCTCGTCTCTGCAGAATGTGACACACAGACATCTTATCTTCCTCACATTTCTATCATGATCCCCCAACCTGGAGTTCCCACAGCCTTATCCTGCTGCTCGCTGTGCTCCCCGATACCCCCAAATACTATCCTGAAGAAATATCAGTGCCCCCTATAGTAATAGTCCTACCAGTAGTAATTCCCTCATTAGTAACACTGCACCCTACAGTGACCCCAGCACTGATAATGCTCCCCAAGATTGTCCCCATTAGTAGAAGAGTCCTCCAGTATTAATAATGCCCTCACAGATCCCCCAGTAGTAATAAGGCTCCATATTGTTCCCCCAGTGGTAATCAAACTCTGTACAGACCCCTCAGTAGTAATAAGGCCCCCATAGTGTTCTTAGTAGAAATAAGGCGGATCTATAAGTCTCTCCTATAAAGCCCCCAGTAGTAATACGAACGCCTAATGTCCCCTGGATTTATAATACTCCTACAGTCCCCCCAGTATTTATATCGCTCCCCCTACTGTTATAATGCTCACCCTGAAGTACCCGCTGTAGTTATATTCCTCCCTTTAGTGTCCTCAGAAATTATAATTCCTCAGCTCCTCCACCATACAGTCCCATGTAAATAAAGCTATTTCCCGCCTGTGTAAATCACACCATCTCTCCAGCCCCCTCCAATATACAGTCCAAAGTAAATAACATCCCTCTCTATCTACAGCCACCTACAAATACAGTCCCATGTAAATAACATCATTCCCATAGCCGTCATCAACATACAGTCCTATGTAAATATCACTCCCTCCAATAGCCGCCTTCAACAGACAGTCCCCTGTAAATAACATCACTTCCTTCCCACATCCACCTCCAACAGACAGTCCCCTGTAAATAACATCACTTCCTTCCCACATCCACCTCCAACAGACAGTCCCCTGTAAATAACATCACTCCACGCCACAGTCCAAATATAAATAAGGCTACTTTCACACCAGCATTTTTGCTGTATCCGTCATGGATCAGCAAAAACACTTCCGTCATGATAATACAACCGTCTGCATCTGTTCTGAACGGATCCGGTTGTATTATCTTTTAAATAGCCAGTTTTGATCAGTTTCGTCATGCGGACACCAAAACGAAGCAAGCAGCGTTTTAGTGTCCGCCTCCAAAACGGAATGCTGACTGAACTGAAGCAAAACTGAATCAAAACTGATGCATTCTGAACGGATCCTTTTCCATTCAGAATGCAATAGGACAAAACTGATCAGTTTTAGACCGTTTATGAGAGCCTGTGACAGATCTCACAAACGGATCCTTACAACGCAAGTGTGAAAGTAGCCTAAGGCTAGTTTCACACCTGCAGCAGGGGACCCTGGCAGGCTGTTCCGGTGGGTGAACAGCCCGCCGGATCTGTGCTGCCGCAGGTGCACGTGTGGGGCTGGAACTACGCTCCGGCCCCATTCACTGTAATGGGGGCGGGCCATGGATCCAGCTGCAGCATGGCAAACCCTGCCGAGAGGCGGCCAGAACAAAAGTACAACATGCTGTACTTTTGTTCCGGCCGCTTCTCGGCAGGGGTTGCTGTGCTGCAGCCAGATCCGTGTGAAAGTACCCTAACAGAACCCTGCCCAAGTCACCTCCAACACACAGTCCCATAATAACATCCCTCCCTTCTGACCTAACATACAGTCCCAGTTAAATAACCACAACTCCCAGCATCCCTCTGCTTCTCCCTTCACTTACCTCTTCTGATGTAGCAGAGCTCACTGCAGCTTCTTCCCCACAATTCTCCTCTTCAGTTAGGAGACAGGAATTGAAAAGGACCTGTGATGATGTCACAGTCATGTGACTAGTGCAGGATTGGACGGCACTGATCACATGACCTGTGATGTCATCACAGGTCTTACATATCTTGCAGTCTATTAGATTCAATTGTACTGCCGTCCTGAGGACGGCAATACAATTGTATTTGTCTAACAGGCAGGACATTCGAGGCCTGGGAGACAACATCAGGGGCCCAGGCCCCGAATGTTTTAGCCTAGCAACGCCCCTGTTGGTTGCTATAAGCGACTGCTCTGCGACCCCCAATATCGCCTGTGCACCAAATATGGATGTTGCATTGGTTGAGAAGGCTGTGAAAGTGGTAATAAAATATTATTCTTCTGTATATCACTTTCTTGTACTGTTGCAGCAACCAGGCCACGGGGGCGTGAGTGTGAGTAAGCGACTGGATGGGGATGGTAGCTGTACTCACTGTTCTAATGCTACCTGAGTGAGCATGCAGTGTCCCTTTGGAGCACACTCCATTCTGGGGTTCTCCTGCCTGATGACAGTTGATGTGCCCTTGATAGTGAATGTTTTAAGGTGCAAGGCCAGGTTGTAAAATGTAATAGTAGCGCAGGAAGCAATGATGAGGCATTTGTGCAGTCCTTTATGAAAGAATTCAAATGTGAACAGACAGTTCTTATCTTGCAATGGACCAGCAGTTGGTTCTCCTGCCTGATGACAGTTGAGGTGCCCTTGATAGTAAAGGTTTTGAGGTGCAAGGCAGGGTCCAGGTTGTAAAATGTAATAGTATTGCAGGAAGCAATGATGAGGCATTTGTGCAGAAGAACAGTCCTTTATGAAAGAATTCAAATGTGAACAGATCAGGACAGTTCTTATCCTTCAGTGGACCATCCGTTGTTACACAGAATGCACTTTCACAGGTGTTACAGGTTGCACATCTGTACCTGCAATGACTAGGCCAAAAGGTGTCAAAGAGGTACAGTATGGTGTAAATACTGACTGTATATCTTAAAGGGAATCTGTCACCACATACTTGTAACAAAAGCCAGCTGTTTGTTCAGATGTGCATTGTCAGTATTTTGTAATGTTTTTTGTCTCATCTTTATCCATGCTCGCAGTTCTGAGAAATAAAGCTTTTAATGTTATGCAAATTAGCACATTGCACCTTGTTGCATGCCATGCCCCACTGCTTTGACTGACAGGCAGTATAGATATGCCTGGCCCTCAAAATCTCATGGCATAGTGTTCGGCACACTTTCAGTACATGGCTGGAAATGGTCTGGTAGATGGAGGGCATCTGGCAAAAACTAACATTTTCTCTAAATTCTCTGCTGAATCTGTCTTGAGGGACCAAGATGGACTGTCAGCTCACTGAAAGATCAGACAATTCAGAGTGAATGCGAGTTAGGAAGCAGAATCTCCTGTCCCTATGTGTAGTCTGTGGGAGACATCATAGAAGCTAGTCTTTACCCACTAGTTCAGAGATAACTGAAAATTAGAGGTGGAGCCTGCAGAGTGGATAATTATAAAAACAGCAGATA
Organism: Rhinella marina; assembly: GCA_900303285.1. Taxonomy (NCBI): domain Eukaryota; kingdom Metazoa; phylum Chordata; class Amphibia; order Anura; family Bufonidae; genus Rhinella; species Rhinella marina. The sequence continues at coordinate 32,103 of ONZH01029975.1, forward strand.
CAAATCATGTAATATCCAGAAATTCTTCATGTACATACATGGCAGCTTAGTCTGAATAGTCACCTGAAAGTGTATGCTTTAAAGGGCTTGTGCACACAGCTTTTTAAGCAGATCAGATGATGACCCATTCATCTAGATGAGGCTGCATCTGTAAGTCTGTTCAGCGGCCCTGCAAAAAAATGGAACATGTCCTATTCTTGTTTGGTGACAAGGATAGGACATTTCTCCAGGAGGAAAAAAAATGGCGGCAGGCTCCTGGCTGGTATCTGTGTTTTCTGGGTCCATGATTTGCGAACTGCAAAAATAGATATGCTTGTGTGCTGGAAACCTAAGAGTCACCTCTCTCTTTTCCAATTTATCCTTTAAGTCATTTCTTAAAAGCAGACTTGTATAATTGTATTCATGGTGCTGTTTGACAAGCTGTATACCTTTTTAAATGTATCTTTTTTTTTTTAATCCTTTATTATTTTTTTAATAGTTTAAAGCAATAACAGAGAAAAAAAGCAGTATCATCTTTTCACATTATTCACATATATCACATACAATAAATATTCATTATATTCTTTAATATCCCCTTAAAGTCAAAAAAACCTTTAAATGTATCTTAGTTTAATATATATATATATATATATATATATATATATATAGCAGTGCCTAATGTTATCTCCTAAGATCTATCATACTAAACGCCGACTGTTCTATTAAGTAAACAAACCCTAAAGGCCTGACGGACATGAAGTAGCAGTTTAGTCAGTGGGAAAATGTAAATTCGCACCATGCCTTGATGTGTTTAATCAGTTACTCTATTCTGCAGGGCTTTATGGCTTGATTTGACTGTAGCGAGCTGTATAAAAACAGTATTTTCCCTGTGATTAACACACTTGCAACCCACAGTTCAGCTTTGTTTTCATCCTTTTAAACTGCCTAATTAAATCCAGCTCCTTGCTGACATTATTGTACAATGTGGACATCCGCAGAATCACTTTTAATGTACCACTGGGAATCTTATTGTTCGAAATATCAAACAGACTGCTTATCTCCCCACGTGTATTTCCTTGCGTCTAAATGAGTCTTCTAGATAGAGCAATACTGCCACCTTGTGGCCCAAGTTCATAATTTCTTCATCATTTTCTAGAATTCTTGTCTTACTTTGTGTCTTTCTGTTTTATTTTATTTTTTTAATTTTATGGTATAAAAAAATAAATAGACAAATTGTCGACTTTGCTATTTGCATTTTTAGAACTCTATCTTAGTGATGACGAATTGAGAAAACTCCATGACTTTGAGGAAAAGTGTGTGGAAACATATTTTCATGACAAAAATGAAAGTTTACACTCAAGTGACAGTGAAAGGATTCGCACAACAACCCTAAGGTATGGTATGAGGACACAGTTTGTCATCTACCAAGAAAACCAGTCATTATAAGTCAGACTGGGCCCAAAAGGATTCTATAAAACCATAGATAAAACATTGGTCCTATCTAGAGCAAACACAAAACTTGATTAACATATTTCCTACTTTCCTGCTTCAACAATGTATCTTTTTTTTTTTTTTTTTTACTTTGAGTAGAAAGGAGGAATTGTTCCCTTTTTATAGAAATCAGACCTTGCTATTGCCAATAATAGTTCCAGTAAAACTATACTGATGTTCATATCAAATTCCATAGTCACTGAGGCAATTTGTCATGTCAAAATGTATTTTTTTGTGTCCAAACATTTTGACTATCTATGCAAACCATTTGGTGACTGATCAATATCACCATACATGTACCAATGAAGTTATGACCATAGGTATAAGTTGAATCTTTTGAGCCTCAAGGCAAAATCTGTAACAGTGCTCCCCCTACCATACTGTTCTTATCTGGCAGAAGGGCTTTTGAGTACCCTCAGGCACCAGGTATTTGGTCTGATTGCTATCACTGTACCTTCTACAGCTGTGCCCCTGGTTATGACATTGTTAAGATATATGATAACTTACTGGTTGTTGGTGGGTCCAACCCTGGGAACTACTACTGATCATTTAGATGAAGGTGGTCACAACCAGCCAAACAGTGGATACTTTAGCAGAACACCACTATAATAGGATAAGTTCTCTACACTGAACTTGGTCAGGAGGTGTGCAAAGAAGAGAAGGTGCCAGAAGTTTTCCATCCCCTTTGTTTTAGGGCAGGAGTCGGCAACCTTTTTTTGTATGGAGTGCAGGAAAAATAAGCTGAAGCGCTCAGTGTGCTGTGCCATACAAAGTTGTATAACACAAACATAACATAAACTGGGTATTTACTAGCTACATCACAACATTTTCAACTTTTTGGAAAAATTTCCTTCCAGCAGTTATATGGATAGTAAAGCATGTCACTGCTCATCTGAATTTGTCTAAGGGACCAATATTATTATTATTATTTATTTGAATAAATAATATGTGGGGGGAACAGTATATGGGTGACACCCCACCAACCATACACTTACTGACGGTGGGGGAGAGCAGTCCGCACTCATTTTAACTGACTGAGGACTACCCTTCCCCACCAGTGTCTACTATACACTGATGCCCCATATACTGCTTATTCCCCATCTCCTCAGCAATCATTTTCAGGCTCACCACTTTCCCCCCTAAGTAGTCAGAAAGCAGGTTTTCAATCATACCCTGACCCAAATCCCCCCAGCAATCATGTTTAGGCTCACCACTAGGTGGTGAAGGGGACGGTGAGCCTGTGAGAATCACAAGCAGGCTCACCATCCCCTACACCCCCCAAGTAGTCAAAAAGCTTGCTCCCCATCATCCTTCCAGCAAGTTAATGCAGGATTACCATCAACCTCCACTCCTAGGTAGTCCGAAATGTGGCTCCTCTTCATCCCCACAGCAATTAAATACCATCACCATTTCCCAACCCCCAAACTAGTCACAGTGCTTGTTCCCCCATTTCACCATCCTCCCCCTACCTCCAAACTAATTACAGTACTTGTTTGCCCATTTCACCATCCTCCGCCCACCCCCAAACTAATCACAGTGCTTGATCCCTCATTTCACCATCCTCCCCGCCCCAAAATAATCAAAATACTTGTTCCCCCATTTCACCGTCCTCCTCCCATTCCCAAACTAGTCACAGAACTCATTCCCCCATTTCACCATCCTCCCTCCCACCTCCAAACTAGTCACAGTGCTCGTTCCCCAATTTTACCATCCTCCTCCCACCCTCAAACTGGTCACAGAGCTTGTTCCTTCATCTCCCCAAGCTCACCATCCTCCCCCCACCTACAAACTGGTCACAGTCCTCATTTCCCCAAGTACAGCTGTACCCTGCAGCCTCTGGCACTAGAACTGGCTATTTGAATGGAAGAGAAAGCACAGCTCCAAAGTATAGCACCCATTTTGGGTTACTGCATTGCTCCCATTCACTTCAATGGTAGTTGCACTGCAGTAACTTAGCAGGGCCACTACATTTTGAAAGAGCTGTGCTTCCTGCTCCATTCAAACTGTTAGTCCAGCACTAGAGGTTACATGGAACAGCTGATCGGTGGAGGAGCAGTGTATTGGATCCTCACCAAATGGATATTATTGACCTATCCTGAGGATAAGTCATTAATACGAGGAGCCTGGGAAACCTCTTTAAATGTATTAGTGCAAGGACCCCCTAAAGTCACTCGATTGGAGTTTAGCAATCATGCTATTTTAATGAATATTATTTTCTTGTTTTTGCACAGAACTGAAGAAATGTTCTTGCAGCTTAAGGAGATGAATGAAAAAGTGTTTTATATAAAGGACTCCTTGATATCTCTGGATAGTCAGCTGGGACACTTACAAGACATTTCAGCCTTGACAGTGGACACGTTGAAAGTGATCTCAGCAGTGGATAGATTACAGGTAGAAGAGGCCATTATACAAGACCAGAAAACATTGTCAATTAAGAAGATACCTCATAGCTGGAGTAATGTGACATGTTCTGAGAACAACAGAAACTATAATTATTATAGCATGCCACCCTCACTTCTCAGAACATTGGCAAGGAGCCAGTGGCCTTCAGAGTGCCTAGATCCTTCTAAGCAAATACCTTTTCCTTTAGAAGATAGTAAAACAAAAGAATCTGAGACAGAAAATGACACTGTCACTTCTGTAATATCATCAGAAAACAAGTCTACTCCACATTATGGGAATTTTTTGCTTGTTCCTTCAAGTCATGTTGGAATGCCCTACTCTGATGAACCTGTTCTGGACTTCTCAGTTCCTAAAGTTATTAATAGTTTTGAAACAGATTTCAGAGATGGTAAAAGCAAAGAAATTTGTATCCCTCCCATTGACCTGAATACCTGTGGCCAAGAGGATTCAGAGAATGATGGTAAACAAGTGGCAACTAAGGATGAGTTAAAGATTCCAGAAATATGTGTAGACCAACGTAATGTCGACCCTGTGGGTGAAAATTCTCATGGTTGCTCAGCCTTAGCAGGCGGTTTTGTAAATTTGGCCTGTTCTGAAGAAGGTGAAGTTGGAATTTTTAATGGTGGCAAGAACCAAGAACCTTTTTCTTTAGAAAATAGTAAAACAAAAGAATCTGAGACAGAAAATGACACTGTCACCTCTGTAATATCATCAGAAAACAAGTCTACTCTACAGTATGGGAATTTTTTGCTTGTTCCTTCAAGTCCTGTTGGAATACCTTATTCTGATGAACCTGTCCTGGACTTCCTAGTTCCTAAAGTTATTAATAGTTCTGAAGCAGATTTCAGAGATGGTAAAACCAAAGAAATTTGTATTCCTCCCAATGGCCTGAATACCCGTGGCCAAGAGGATTCAGATAATGATGACAAACAAGTGGCAACCAAGGATGAGTTAAAGATTCCAGAAATATGTGTAGACCAATGTAATATGGACCCTGTGGGTGAAAAATCTCTTGGTTGCTCAGCTTCAGCAGGAGGTTTTGTAAATTTGGCCTTTTCAGAAGAAGGTGAAGTTGGAATTTTTAACGGTGGCAAGAACCAAAAACGATGTATTCACCCTAATCACTGTGAAAACTGTCAATGTTTAAATAGGTTTGATCAAAGTATCTATGTCAAGGACACAAATATACTTTCTCATAGCGCGAAAAAAGGTATGCCAGCTGATAACCAGCAGCAGAGCACCTCATTCTGGGTCAGTCCTCATAAGAACTGGAATTTCCGTAAATCCAGTTTTAAAGGTCAAAAAGATAAGAAAGAAGGGAAAACAAATACGATTAAAGGTATGTAGATGTATTTAAAAATTATAATCCAAATGACAGTGATCTCCTGATATTGATACAATACTGATACTGTTTAAGTGCAGTTTTATGCTTGCTTATAACCTTTTGATTCCAGATATATGTTAATTTCATTTAGAGTTTGCTAAATATTCCGAGTTAAATCAAGTTTCGTGGGCAAAAGAAAAAATACGGAATACTTTCAGAAGATCAAACAAAGAGAAGAAAAAACAAACTCAGCTTCAAGTGCCTGTAAGTCCAAAAAGGAATTGTAACCCTTACCATATTCCCAAAGTTTTGTAAATTCTAAATTATGGATTGGCTAGGCTTCCATGTGCAAGATTCACACAGGGTATTCTAAACACAGAATAGGTGAATAATAGAAAATAAGCTACCATGACACAACTGTTTCAGTGTAATCCAGAAGCTAAAATCAAAGTCCAAATAAGAGTGGTCTCAGAGCTTTAAATGCAACTGTCACCAATAAATTCAATGATAAACCAGGCACAATGCCTTTAAGGATTAGCTCAGTTGAATGTAATGATACCTGTCACTTGAGATCCATTGCTTAATTCTGGAGAAAAATAACTTTTAATCCACATGCAAATGAGCAGTTAAATGGGATTTTGCACCCAGGCAGCCTGCCTGACAAGTTCTCTCAAGTGCTCTCCTTTGCCCAGCGCTGAATCGTTCAGGGCAAAAGGCATTTTGTGCAATTTCGGTGATGAACCAGGATCTGCCAGGCAGAGGCTTCCGCCCAGCAGTGAGCCCGGTGACGTCACCGACACTGATGGGCGTGCTTTAGCGCTGCCCTAGCCTGTAAAACGGCTAGGGCAGCACTAAAGCCGGCCCTTCAGAGCTGGTGACGTCACCGAACAAACTGCTGGGCGGAAGCCTCCGTCCGGCAGTGTGTTGTTTGTAAATAAGAAAGCCCTTGCCCTGCTCGATCCAGCCTACCTGGGTGAAAATGTGCTAAGCTATAGCAAGTAACTGGAAATCATTAGGAGTACCGGAGTTGATCGTAATAACTAGAAAAATAAATAACAATTACAGGTTGGAAAAAATGTCGGCTAAAATTAATAATATTTATAATAAATACAGTATTTACGCACATGGCACATATGGATCAATTCAAGATACATGTCGCTGATGGAGGTCGCTGATGTCGCTGAAGGAAGATTGATACCTTCCTGATAGAATAAGCAGGAGAATCTGGTAAAATATGATGTCACGAGATCTGGAAAAGTATTAAATTATACAAAATTCTTGTTTTAAGCAGACCTTTAGTTTACTGTTGATATGTGTCTATATAATTTTCTATATTCCCCTCCCTCTGTAAACTTTGAATGTACCCATGCATACTGACATTGTGATGGTGATTGCATTCGTCAGCAAGAGCTCTATACGCCGCTGGCATGTGGTCCACATCCTAGGCAAGGTAGTCGTTCCGATAAGTCCACCACTCTATGCCTTCCTAAATGTTTGAGGAAAAGCTAATTCCCTGTATGTTGGAAAGCTCGATTATGTATATTACTATGTATCTTATGAGAGTTTTGTATGATGTATGTTCATCCTAAGGCCCCATTCACACGACCGTATGTATTCCGTGTCCGTATAAAAACGGAACGGAAGACATACGGAAAGTCTTCCGTAGTGTTCCGTAATTTTGCGGACCTATTCACTTTAATGGGGCTACAGACGTGTTTTACGGCCAAGTATAGGACATGTTTCCTTTTTTTTGCGGGAGAACTTCCGTGAGATACGGGATGCGGAATGCACACGGTGAAAAATAAAATAAAGTTATGGCTGCTGAAATGCAGAAATGCTAAAACAAAAATAAAATTGCTGGTCATTAAAGGGAAGCTGTCACCTAAAACACGCCTCCCAAGCCACCCACATTACCTTAAAGTAGCCAGCAGTATGTATGTACTCCGGTCAGCTGGGCCAAAATCTTGAAAAATAAACTTTAATCCCTTTAGGCGCTATGTAACAGCAGAGCTTGATGTCAAGGGGGCAGCAGCCTCCTCGCTTCAAGTCCTTATAACCGCGCCCCCTTTTCTTTCCCCTTTGCCTCTGATTGACAGCAAAGCTGGCTGAAAACTTGTGCATCTCAATTCCTATTCCCGCGCCTGCGCATTGCTGTACGCGCATCGAGACGTTCACGGGGGTAGAAATGTCGAGCACATGCGCGAGCCTTCGGCCGGCATTGCTGAACAACCAAAAACTTTTGGCTGTCAATCAGAGGCAAAGGGGCAGGGAAAGGGGGCGCGGTTATCACCTTGACTTCAAGCTCTGCTATTACATAGCACTGGAAGGGATTTAAGTTTATTTTTGAAGATTTTGGCGCAGCTGACCGGAGGAAGAAGAGCATCTTTAGAAACATACTACTGGCTACTTTCAGGTAATGTGGGTGGCTTGGGATTTGTTTTTATGTGACAGGTTCCCTTTAAGGCCTTTCAGGCCTGGTCATTGAAACATTAAAAAGGTTCTGATGACAAGGTGTCCTGTTGGTTGGGTCCTCATTGACCTGTGGGGAGGTCGCCATACATTTTGGTGACTGCACCCTTAGACCTTTTTCACTTTTTAGGACTAATTCCCAAGTAGTCATTTTGAAACACATTTGGGACTAATGATAGTCAAGTATGTAATGGCCCATTAAGGGCATTAAGTTACTTAATGTCAGTCCGTGCTGTGATTCATATATGATTTTCAAAACCAAGTCAAGAAAGGACATGTTCATTCTAGAGGGATTCTCTAACATATATATATATATATATATATATATATATATATATATATATATTACTGTTGGTCATAAATGAAGTAGCTCTTCTATAGCCCTATTCTGCAGTATGAATTAATGCATTTTTATGGCTATGGTGTGAAATTACAGAAGAGTGGGGGTGCTTTTCAAGATGAACAAAGCGTTGTTAAAAAATCCTTCTAAAAGTTCCAAATTCTGATAATGTTTGGTCCTTGAATTTTTGTTCTGACGACTTTAACAGATGAAGAAAAGACTTACAAATCTAGTGACTGAGAAATCTTATACTGCACGCTTGTTATGTTCCAATTTCTGTTCATATTACTATAAACATCTATAGTCTATGTCAGACAATCTGCAGGATTAGGAAACCAATATTGTAATCTGCACATTGCAGAAATGGATGGTTATATCACTCCTTCATTTGCCAGGATGGGGTAATGTCTGCAGGTAAAAACTGACCTGATGACCTGATGCTAATGGGAGATAAGATGTTCTTCAGCACAGGTAAGATATACTGAGTCTGGCCTTATTTATGACTGTTCCCTCTTGCAGGTGATTACTGTGGATAGTTGTTCCCAGAGCACCCAGATGAGCTCAGAACCGGCAGAATGCAGCGGCCTGAAGAATGAAGAGGATGAACGTAGCAAAAACTGGCTCTCAGTATCCAGTTTTAATCAACTAAGTAAGTGGCCACCTGCTGCTAACAAAACAATATGATCCCTTTCCTAATGTACATTAATCTCCTCAAGTAAGTATCTTCTGTAGCTGAGATAGGACGGTTCCCTACTTGTTCTTGATGTACTTCTAAAAACACAGTTGCTCAAAACACAAAGATTAAAGTATTTGGACTTTGAAGTGGAATAAAACACACAGAGTACTTCGATAACACAACCTACATCTTGACTGAACTGACCAATGACCTCCAGGATAAAGATTGCTTCCATCAGAAATTGGTCTTTTATAAACATCACAAGGGGAGATTATCATCCCCCCCAAGCCAATTTTCTGGCATAACAAAGTTGCATTCCCTAGGTTTGTAACTTTTGCAACCCCACATCGCCTAAATCAACACTGCCCTTGCCTCTTTCTGGTGTAAATAATGACTGAAGTCTACTCCAGCTATGGGCTTGCGTAGATTTAATTTATATCCCAAATTTCTGACAAGGCCTGTGTCTTGTTATAAAGTAAGTGCATCCTCCATCGGTGCAGAAGATATCAAAGACTGGTGAAAAACAATTTTATTTATAGTTTAGAAATGTTTTCTTTCTTAACTTCCTCAGTACTATGCCATTGAAAAGTAAGAAAAAATATTGGGGAAGATTTATCAAACTGCTAAAGTAGAACTGGCTTAGTTGCCCATAGCAACCAATCAGAGTCCACCTTTCATTTTTACAGCTCCTTTGGAAAATGAAAGATGGAATCTGATTGGTTGTTATGGGCAACTAAGCCAGTTCTACTATACACCAGTTTGATATCAGAACATTAGGCAGAGGACTAGAGTGAAAGCTCTATTGTTCCCCTAATAGGCCTAGATAAACAGTTGACCAGTGCATATAAAGAGAGAAGCCCTGCCCAGTGAATCTACTGTGATAACATAGGGGAGGTGTGGCTAACTGAGTCATCACTCCTTCTTGATCTGACTGCTGCTCTTACAAGTCTCTAGAAAGGAGCTAGTATACTTGGAGTGACTTGAAAAAATTATATTCAGAAAACTATCCACCCATTTTTATACATATAAATGACATAGAACGATAACCAAGTTTTTGATGAACATGTCCTTTTAAAGAGACTCCAAACACAGTCATTTAAGCCCATTAATGCTGCAGGCAATGGTGACCGAGGAGTGCCATCTCAGTCAGGGGCTTAACAATGACCCCCAGGCCTGCCATGTGTGGATGCAAAAGGGAGGGCTGAATAGGCATTCTGTCAGTTTTACTGTAACTGACATAGCACACTGCAATGCAGTGTATTATATGGGTGATCAGAGGAACCTGTGGATATATGGTGATCCAACAATGTGGTCTTCATTACTAGTCATCCAAATTAAGTAAATACATCAATAATACACTTTTGATCTAGTGGTTTCTTATAGTATTAGAGTACAGTTGTATATTTTATAATATCCCCGGTGTCTAGAGCTTTAATATATAACATTTCTGTTGGCTAATGGTTACTTACATGTCCAGCTTTCTGTGAATGGAAGCTGAAAGAAAGCCAACCCTAGTATGATAGTATACATTGTGCAGCATAATAGCATTATGTTTTCATACTGATTGCTATAAGATAAACCTATAATATATCTAATTTTCTTCTTTGTAAATTGTATACATGATATACTATTTCTTAGTGTGTGTCTCAATGTAAATGTAGAATAAAAGAAGACAGTTCTTTTTATATTTGACCAGGATTGGAACACATGAATTATGTTCGGCAGCAACTAAAAGCTCAAGAAATTGGAAGAAATTTATTACAGACAAATGAATACTTGAGGCATTCCCGAGAGGTAAGGGCAACCGATGAAATATTTGAAAATGATAGTTTTAACATTTTTTGAGTAGTGATTATGTAACTATTGTCACTATTGATTTGGCTAATCTTTAAAATTTGCTATCAAAAACATTGGATTTTGGGGGAAATTGGATAAGTGACTTGGGTCCTGGTTTTTACTGCAAGGCGTTGTATGTTTTGTTTTCAAAAACATTTTATTAAAAGCACAGAAAAAATATGCTTATAACCATATACATTGTACAACAAAATAGTCTAGTTCAAGGTTTAAACAATACATGTACTAACAAAGAGTCAAAGTGCATACATACGGTATATGTTTCTGTCTATAAGAACAAGAAGGTAAAGGGATATGGACTGCAAAAAGTGGGTGGGGTGGTAAGGGCATCCATGTCAAAAGCTATATGAAGGTTTAGACATGCGAAAAACATAAGCTTCATCGGACTTTACATAAGTGAGAAATTTCTATATCTCTACCAAGAAAGCCATATTTGTTTAAACATACCTGAGGTAGTGGGTCTTTATTCCAGTCTATAGATATGATCACATTTCATCAGCCATCAGTGGTTAATTCCAGTAGAGTGTTATCAATATCCTAGCAGCTGCCAACAGGGAGGAGCAAAGGTGTTTGAAGGATCTGGGGCCTGGCAGGTTATTTAATGGACTTGTATATTTTAAAAATATTGAAAAGGCTTACTGCAACGTGTTAGAAGGAAAACCTTGCACTCAGCCATGTGTTTAAGACGTAATGGAGTAAAAAAAAAATAAAAATCCAGAACATAGGAAAGAAAAAGATTTGTTTATGAATCCCATTCAGTTCAATGTTTTATGAACCTTTAGTAATCATTTATAAATGTTCTTTACGTAATACAATTTATCTGTACAAAACTGAATGAGTTTTCATGGAGTGGTAGATTTTCTCTTACATAACAACGTATGGCCTTTCTTTAGGAGCTACACAACAGTACAGCTCAGATGAAAAGGACTTCCCTGTAAGTACATTAATCAAGAACAAATGAGTGACTTTATTTCTGCATTGTACAAAAGGTTTACCACATACTCTTTTTACACTGGTTTTGTAGTATTTAGATTACCAACTTGAAGAACATTAATTAGGACTTTCCTACACACCACGGCTTTCATAATGTATGAAGCATCTTTTACATTCATTCATTGCCCAATATACTGTACATTCACTCATTGATCAATGCTGAGGATCTTATGTAATTAGACTGGAAGTAGCTCTACGTAAAACGTGGGTTATTACAGTTTGTAGGTTAATGACAAGACAAAGAGCAGTCATTATCTGAAAATAACAAAAAGACTCCACAAAATGAATCATTTCCAAAAGTGTGTTAAGTTTTAGTATCCGTCATAAAACACAGATAATAGAGAGACAGGGAGCATCTTAAGGTTAAATTGTCAACGACATATAGTTACGGATCAGCAAGGGTGAAACAACCTTTCCAACTAACCTGTTTGGTTTTGGACTAAACTTGTGTTATTCGGAAGCTCCCCTTGTATTAACCCTTTAACCCCGAATGGGGATCTGGTCTTCGCTACAGGGAAGCAGCCAGACTGCTACCTCCTGGGATAGTCCCAGGGTAGTTGGCAGGTGACCCACTAGGATCAGGGATTCTGGTGCAAGCACCAGAAGCTCAGGATACAGAAATTGCACAAAAAATGTGAGAATACCACAAGTATAGCCTGAACAGTCACTAAGACTCGAATGCAGGTTTCTGATATCCAGTATTGTGCCAAATAAGTGCACATTGCAAGGATCTAGATGATTTTTTTAAGTTTGCTGTAGACCATATTCATAGGACCTCAGTTTCCACACCCTGAAGGCATCTGGAGGCACTTTTGGCTGCTTATTCCTTGTTTATGGGAAGAAAACTGTGCCTGAAATAGAATCTTGCAATGACATGGGTCCTGACAAACACCTAGAGGGCATTTTATATGGAGAAGTATATTATTTATATATCCAGAAATGTGTGATTTTTATATTACTAAATTTAATTTGTCACTTCTTTCCTTCAGTTCTAACTATTCTATCGACATCTACTTATTGTGCTGTTAATTAAATATTACATCATCCATGGTCATGTACTGTGAGAGACCTCAAGGCAGAAGGCAACATTTTATGCATTTAAATCCATTCACTTTCCCAAGCTGATATGAGATTTGTGTAATTAATAGATTCTAATATGAGTAACAATATGAGGTATCATTGTTTATATGTGTATATACACTTGGCTGGATAATTTTGGTGGTAGCACCTGGCAAAAAAAAAAAAAAAATAGATGGGGCTCTGCTTCCAGTAACAGTATTATATACTGAATGGCTAACTGCTAAAGGCAGTCTGATTGTCTCCAATGGCGACTGTTGGAAAGCAAAAGATCAGGCATGTTCTATATAAACATGCCTCGTCATTTGTTCCTGTGGCGGTAAGTAAAAGCCAGAATTGTCTAGCAACCACTTCTCCTCGTGCAATTCCTTTCTCACTATAGCAATACACAGGACACACAATGTATTCTATGTAAAGCTAGGGGCAGTTAGGAAAAAGGCAGACATGAAGTAAAAGATGGATAAAAGTCAGCAGAACGCAATAGAAGTTGGTAAAAAATTGATATACAGTGAGAAAATTAACTTTGTGGTTTACTTTTTAATATTTAGATTATTGATGTTTAGGTTATTTAATTATTGGCATTTGTTAGGCTGCTCATTAAAGTGTACTTTTTGTTCTTATTGTAGATTTAGAACTTCAGATTCTGTCAAAAGTAAGTAAAATAATAGTAAAAGTGTATCTGGGTTTCTTAATATTTCTTTCTGAATTTTGTAAATGTTTTTTTTTTTACTCTTTTATGCTAGAGGTTATGAATAACATCTATAGACATTTTGGGGGAAATTTATCTTCTCCTCTGTGCTAGAAAACTGGTGCCAAAATGTTTGCAAAGGTTGGTGCACTGTACTGCAAAATTTTCTGACTCTATGGGGGTTCCGCATACCTCTTGCCACTTTTCAAAGTAACAGGTGGTTGGGGCTGGCATAGAGGGGCAGTCAAATGTATTATAATCTACTCCAGGAACCTGGCATAGATTATAGCAAAAATCTACACCAACTCCCTTGCTTGTACAGATCTCCTTTTAGGAACCTGGACCTGCAGAAATGTGCAAAAATTATAAGGGGCATGCACCTCCTAATAATTATGGCTAGAGATGAGCGAACGTGCTTGAAACGAGCACTGTACCGCTCGGCTCCCCTGCGCTCGCATGGGCGCAGGCAGCCGCTTCCGTCCTCCTCAGGAGGACGGAAGCGGCTGCCTGCGCCCAATGCGAGCGCAGGGGAGCCGAGCGGTACAGTGCTCGTTGCAAGCACGTTCGCTCATCTCTAATTATGACACATTTGATGCCAATGGGGGATAGATTAATATGTGTGTAATATGCTAGTTATGATAAATCTCTCCCTTTATCACTGTGGGGTAAATTTAACATTCCCTTTGCACCAGAATTAGGACAGAAAAAAGTAGCAAATTTTGACGCATTCCATCTGTGCGTAGTATTTGCTACTTTTTTTTTAAATTTTACATGCTGCTCTTGCTACTTTCGAAAACAGAGTGGGAAATGGGCATGGTCACCTATGTTAATTTAGTGTACACAAGGCTTAGAACTGGGGAAACAACTCAAGAGAAAAGTATTGTCTTTGAAGATGTGCCTGATTTATCAAACAACATGGAACATTTGACAAATTTGGAGCGTTATGGCAGCAGAGACTGAAGAAACACTGATTTTCAAAAATTGCCCTCACAATGAAATCCATATTTTGTGCCAAATCCTACTAATTGTATGAGGCACAATTTCAGCTCTCAAATGGATATGTGTGTGTAGTCATTAACACGTTGAGAATCAGTAAACTTTCACTGTTGGTTCACACAATGTTGCGTAAATCAGTAATTCCGGTGAATATTCCAGTTATATCCAGTTATCAGCTTAACCTTTTCTCTGAAATTTGTAATAAACTAGTCTTGTTAAAACCAATATAGTCTGCCTGCTCACTGAAGGACCAGATTATGTCACCTCAAAGAAGTCTAATGGGTGAGGAAGAAGTGAGCAGCACAGTGAGCAGAAACATGCAAGCTTGATTCAGTACATAGTACTAAGTGTTATATATATCACCCCCCAAAGTTCTTTATTGACATCTATACTACTCACCACTTCTCTCTAATGGCCTATGGGTATGTTTGATCTGGGAAACGCGCTCCATTTCCCAGACTAAACACTGCTGGTCTGACCCAAACTCACAGCATCATAATGACTTATGATGCCGTGAGTTCCTTCCTAAACACATGTCTACTGTACTGTACTCGCATAAGTAAAGTATAGCAGACCTGTCACTGGGCATGAACTGACAGTAGCATAAGTCATGGTGCTGTCAGTTTCAGTCAGAGGAGCAATGTTCTGTCCGGGAAGAGCAGCCATCATATGGAGCATGTTTCCTGGACCAAACACCCTAGTGTGAAATTAACCATATGATGGATCAAATTGACTGAGTGACAGTTACGGAGAAGAATCTGCCATGTCCATGTATTGTCTATGGGGAGACATGATACCAGCTAGTCTTCACCTAACCAGCTCAAAAACAACTGATATTTAGAGATGCAGTATGCAAAGGATAAAATGGCTAAAAAAATTGCGGATAAGTCAGTTAGTGGTTATATATAGTGCTGTTACTCTTGTATACATATATGGCAGCTTATTCTGAAAAATTAATTTGAAATGATTGGTACACTTTACGATATAACATGAAGAGGATAAATAAATGATTTATATGTAATTAAAGTGTGCTATGGTGCTATACACATGTACTGCAGGTGGTACATACAGGAAAGAGACTTCAATATTATAAACCACCTCTATTTTTAAGAGGGATATTTATGTATTCAACAAGAAACAAGACTCTGTATAATAGTATATGGTCAGGGGCGTAGCTAGAAGTTACCAGGCCCCACAGCAAATTTTTGTACGGGGCCCCCCCACCCCAACCCCGCCACACTTTGAAACTCCATTCTCCCATGTAAACCCCACTCCTATGGCTAGTCAAGATCGCAGACCGGGGGGGGGGGGGGGGGGGGCACAAGCCAGGGCCAAGGGGCGCAGACAAAGGCCAGGGGGGTGCAGATAAGGGTGAAGGGCACAAACAAGGGCTAGAGGGGGCACATACAAGGGCCAGGGAGGTGCAGACAGGGGCCAGGGGGTGCAGATAAGGGCCAGGGAGGGCACAGGCCAGGGCCAGGGGGGCACAGAAAAGGCCCAGGGAGGTGAAGACAGGGGCCAGGGGGTGCAGATAAGGGCCAGGGAGGTGCAGAGAGGGTCCAGGGAGGGCACAGGCCAGGGCCAGGGGGGCACAGACAAGGCCCAGGGAGGTGCAGACAGGGGCCAGAGGGGTGCAGATAAGGGCCAGGGAGGGCGCAGATGGGGGCCAGGGGGCACAGACAAGGGCCAGGAAAGGGCAGACAGGGGCTGGGGGGCACAGGCCAGGGTCAAGGGGGCACAGACAGGGGGGCACATACAAGAGCCAGGGAGGTGCAGACAGGGGCAGGGGGGTCACAGCCCAGGGTCAGGGGGCACAGACAGGGGCCAGGGGGGCACAGGTCAGGGCCAGGGGGCTCAGATAAGGGCCAGAGAGGTGCAGACAGGGGCCAGGAGGGGGCACAGGCCAGGGTTAGGAGGAGACAGGCCAGGGCCAGGGGGTATAGACAGGTGCCAGAGGGTGCAGATAAGGGCCAGGGGGTGCAAGCCATGTCCAAGGGGTGCAGATAAGGGCCAGAGGGGGCGCAGACAAGGGCCAGGGAGGTGCAGACGGGCCAGGGAGGGCACAGATGAGGACCGGGGGCTGCACTGAAAGGGCCAGGGAGGCACAGGCAATGCGCACATACCTTAAAAGCCAAGGAGTGAGTGATGTGCGCTCACTGCTGTGCCGATTCGGTGCTGCTCCTCTTGGCTGCCACGCTTCCTTTCTCTCCTGCCACACTCTCCAGTCAGGACAAGAACTTAGAGGGCGGGCTTAATGAGCATAGCGCGCTAGTGGATGGCATCGCGTGCTATGCTGGCAGAGACAGGCAGTAAGAAGAATCAGCGGGAGGGGCTTGTCAGCGGTCAGGGACTGATGATGTCACTGCACTGTGTGTGAAGGGCCTGAGATAATCCTGCTGTTTTCTTACACTGCTCCCAGGTGGACGGGCCCCTTGTCAGCGCGGGCCCCGAAGCAGCCGCTTCCCCGGTAGTTACGCCACTGTATATGGTGCAATACTGTACCTTATTGTTTACATTCAGAATAGACAAGAGTTCATGCACACAATTATATTACATGTACAACCTACATGTTGTACGGATATGAAATACAGCAACATCTGAAGAAAGGGAATTTCCAGCCCCGAGCATAAAGGTGAAATAAAAACTTAGGTGGTCATTTATTAACCTGAAATACTCCTATACTAGGCATATTTCAGGCGCATATTGCGGCGCAGTGGTTAGTTGCACAGCAATCTGCGACTTTTCCCTGCTCATGCCAGGTCTTAAAAAAAATGGGCATGGCACGAGTGGGGAGGGGGAGGGGCCGGTTGGTTTAGACGTAGAAAACGGTCTAAATGTAGGCCAGGTAGGATGATGTCTTACAGACATCTGGATGCGCCAAAGATATGGAGGCAGGCACCTCTTCATAACTGCAGCAGATCCACCGCCAGTCACGTAGAGACTCATAAGACAATATACGCAGAATCTGTTCCGTAACTTTTTGCTTTCTACATGGAATACAGCACATATAGCGATGTATATAGTTATGCTTTTGATTTCATAAAGAAACTTGGAATGGCCTGGCCTCTTTCTGTCAGATTCTGTATGAAAGACATGTGTTGCATGATATATCAAGCAATGTATCAGAGACGCATTCTTTCCTATATTGTTTTGAGCAGTAGGTACACAGGGGGAATGAATCACACCCTGCACTCCAGAATTCTGACTTAAAAAAGGTTGTAAAATAAGGGATTTGTGACATTTTAAGGACACTAAAAATGACATTTTTACAACACTCCAATTTTGAAAAGTGGTTGGTAAAGTAGGTGTGGTTAGCAATGCTGCTGAGTTTCACTCCAGATTTATCATTAAGACATTTTTAAACATCAATAAAGTCACAAAAGTGCTCCAACACAAGGGTATCATAGGGAAACTGGAGTAGCATTTCTAGATAATTGTGTTAGATTTAAAGCATACCTGTGTTTTCAAAAATAAAGTTTGCATAAAGGTTGAGCTTCTTTGTACAATAATAACTGTGAAGGAATAGGTCTTTATAGGGCATCCCTAATGTCTTTTTCAGCCTAATTATTCCCCTCTTCAGCTGCACAGCTAGATGCATTTATCTCAGAAGCAAGGGGCATCTCCCTTTTCTGGAATCTGCCAGCACTGTAGTGCTGTTACATCCTTTCCCTTACTTCCCATTACGTTTGATTTCGGCTCTTGAGCTCATGGAAGAGAAACAGGGTCAAATTACACTTACAGAAAGGCAGCAGTGTAGAAGCAATTCTTTTATCAGGCTCAGGATTTCAGCTAGCTCTTACATGCCCCCACTTCCTCTCTGCTATCTTCTGTGTCTCTGTTACTAGAGATGGATATTACCTGACAACAGGCAGTGGACTGAAAATTAGGTGAAAGTGATACCCCTAAGGACCATGACTTTACAGCTTTTTTTCAAGTGAATTGGAGCATATTTTCTATTAAATGAAAGTACAGTGACTCTTAAAAAGATGCACCAAATTTTGCAAATTTGGTACAAAGTACACCAATGCAGATTACTGCAAAACTGTCTTTAAATATTACCCTCATGATAAATTCTCCCCAATAGTGGTGCTATAAGTAAGCATTCTATGGTGGTACACATAGGACTAGAGCTTCTGTTATGCGCGTGAGGTCTTAGTATCATGTAAAAAAATCAGTCACTGTAGCGATATATAGCAGGTCAAGAGGAAACATAAGGTTTTTCCTCTTTTGTTCATAAAATTTGTGTTTTTTTTCTGTCTTTTTATATATGTATTGAATATAAACTTTCATTCATTGCTACAAAAGCAAAAAAGTATAGCTACTAAAGAAATGTTCAGAAGCAAAGGGTAGGCTCATAAGATATTTAATATTTCTTTCATCCATGGTTACTAAATGAAAATACTGAGGTGACACCATTACACCATTATGCTAACACTAGCTGCATCCCAATAATTGTGCTCTGTGGTCAATGCTATTGAGGTAATGGAATGATAGAGATGATAAAATTGATATACAAAAGCTCATTTGAATGCTCTCTCCGTCCTGGAAATATTAGATATTCCTTTATACATTATTACTGAAAATCAATAAGTAAATTATAAGTGCATTACAATGATTTTCATCCATTTAATTGCAGATATGTCATCTTCTTTAAAAGCCTCTCAAGACTTGAACAATCACTACTCAGGTGAGTCAAAGGAGAAACATTATTTAGCTAAAATGAAGCATCTTGTCAAATCCCCTTTTAGTCCAAAATTATATACAGTATACATGACAGTCCTGACTTACCAACACTGTAGAAACTTACTGTAGAAACTTCCATCTAACGAAATTGCATTGGAATATTTAGTAATTCTATTACATACGGTACAAAAATGGTGTGCATGGTGGGCATCAACTTAATTGTGTGCGTTAGACACTTTTGGTGCCTGCTTCGACCATTTTGAAAACTCTTTAAAAGATATATACCAATTTATCATGTAAATACTAGTCATCAGTGGTAAACTATGAGATAGTTATATGACTGTGTCTAGAAGAAAAGCTGCCTTGATTGCTCATAGCAATCAATCATCGAGCAGCTTTAATTTCTTAGCACTTTTAATAGATTAAAGTTTCCACTTCCACTAATCTGCTGCTTAAGGAGGCCACAGCAGTGAGCTCCGCGGCCTCCTTGCAGCTTACCAAGCACAGTTCCATCCATTATATAGCGGTTGTGCTTGGTATTTCAGCTCAGGCCCATTCACTTGAATAGGACTGAGCTGCGCCTAGGCCGTGTGACCTTTGAACATGATGTCACATGGCCTAGGGAGAGACTGCAGCATTCTCCAGTCTCTTCAAACAGCTGATTGGTGGGAGTGCTGGGAGTCGAAACCACCTGCCGATCTGATATTGATGACCTATTCTGAGGAAAAGTCATCAGTATCAAAATCTCGGACCACCCCTTTTAAAGCTGCAATGTGATTGTTTGCTATGGGCAACAAAGGCAGTTTTTTTTTAGACAACTTTCATAAATATGCACCATTGTATCCTTAATTGTAAACCTTCTTTATGAAAAGTCTGTAAAAACAGTGAACTTTTGCCCAGTGCCTGTAATTAAAAAATATACATTCCCAGAAGTTTTTGTGAATTGATCCAGAAAAGTTTCAAAAAGAAAA
Source organism: Rhinella marina (assembly GCA_900303285.1). Classification (NCBI taxonomy): domain Eukaryota; kingdom Metazoa; phylum Chordata; class Amphibia; order Anura; family Bufonidae; genus Rhinella; species Rhinella marina. The sequence goes on from ONZH01029975.1 coordinate 52,047, forward strand.
TTCTATATGTCTGGCCATCTGCTGATTGTTTTATCAAGGGTTGACACACTATATGTATCATCTGTGCCAAGTGGCCTAATATCTCCAAAAATTGCAGTTATTCCAACAGTCTCATAGATTATATGTAATGGACTGTGATAATAGTTCTTATGGCTTACAATTACTGGTGGACAGAGTCTATCAGAAAAAAAGGGGTCCTCACCAGTACTAATAGTTGTATTCTGTTTCACCTTTTACTTTAGTAGCAGTTGTATATTATCTAAGTAGTGATTTTTCATTAGACCTCAGATCAGACCCCAAAATCAGACTCCCAAGCTCCTTCAAACCTCATCAGACTGCCAAGCTCCATGAGCCTCAGATTGAACCCCCCAACCTCCATCAGCCTCAGATCAGCCCCCCATCAGTCTCAGATCAGACCATCATCAGATCTCAGACCAGTTCCTATCACTAAACTAACTTACAGCTCCCTGGTCTTCTCCCGGCCCGCGCTGCACTGTGACCTGACGTTGCACAGTGTCAAGTTATAGATCATACCTACATGGAGTATGCAGTCAGGACACAGTGTAGAGTGGGGCCTGGAAGAAGACCAGGGAGGGTTATTACAGCTGCACAGTGCTGGTCTCACCACTCCCCATGCCTCTTGCATATTAATCAACGCTTGTATAATGGAAGCAGTCATCAGCAGACTATAAGATACACTGCCATTTTCCCCTTACTTCTGGGGAGACAATTGCGTCTTATAGTCAGAAAACTATGGTAATTCATATCAGCCAATCTAGAGACACCTAAGTGTAGACAGCACTTTTTCAGGGTTCTTGCCTCTCATCAGTTCAGATTAGTGCGCTGGGGGGCTGGATTAGATGCCTTAGATGCAGTTAAGATGGTAATGTTTTTTATTGAAGAGGTGCAGCGGTGTATGGGTTGCATTACTCCACAGGAGAACAGTATGCAAATTAAGTCATTTCAGCCAAACCAGACAAAGCAGAGACACACGTGTCTCTGGTTTGGCTGGTATGGGTTAATTTTGATAATGAAATAGACTGAAGGTTACAGTTTCTGATTTTTTACAAATGCATTCCTGAAAAGTGTAACAATGTGGAAAATACCACCTAAGGAATAAAGGGTCGGTAAAGAATGGTTATCCCACATCTGTATTTTATTCTTGATCGTTCAGCACCTGTCTCGTCATCAAGATATTGGATTACAAGATTTTATTTTATAACGTTTTGGTACTGAGGTGGGCAAAACAATATAATTAAAGTACACACTGAAGTTACATATGAATGAGCCAAAACTGTGTTATTTGGAATGTAACAATAGAAAAATATTTTTGGTTCTTGAACATAGAAAAAGTGCATTTCTAGCAGTTCTTTTCTTATTGTTTCAGCGGTGGAAAGAAATAACTTAATGAGGCTTGCACAGACTATACCCTTTACCCCGGTGCATCTCTTTGGTGAGCTCTAATTTTTCAACATATCACATTGTTTGGGACTGTGTTATATTGACTGGTTCAGGGATGTAATTTTTCTTTTGAAAATCTATGCTTCTTTGACCTCTGATATTTTGTGTTATTTGGTTTGTTAATGTTTTCAGGTTGAAAAAGTTTTAATTGGAGATCTCAGTTTGAATGGGCACATAAATTACTGGTAGCGACACAAGGTTAATACAGTTAATACTAATGAGACACAAATATAGACAAGACAAAAAAGTTGTTGTATAAACTGTGAGCAGAACCAGTCCTTTTGCGTATCGGGGATGCATTTAGACCAATCTAAGGATAATCTCAAATCCCTATGAAAATTTCTTAAGAAACAACAAAGATGACAGCATCCTAGTGCAGCATGGCTTCTTTTATTGTGGCCAAGACATACAAAAAACGCAGTCACGTTTCAACCCCAATAGGTGGTTGGGTCTTTGTCACTTTCAGAACACACTGGCACCCTGCAAGTAATTAAAGGGGTTGTCCGGGCTTTTAATATTGATGACCTATCCTCAGGATTGGTCATCAATATCAGATCCTTGGGGGTCCGACACCTGGCACCCCCGCCGATCAGCTGTATGAGGAGACGGTGCACACAGTCTATGTAAATGGTAGCTGGCATGTGCGCACTGCACTCGCCATCTCCTCGTACATCTGATTGGTGGGAGTCCCGGGTGTCAGACCACGGCCAATCTGATATTGATGACCTATCCTGAAGATAGGTCATCAATAAGCTTGGACAACCCATTTAGGCAAACACTCACTTATATAGCGCAAACATATTCCACAGCACTTTAAATACGTTATTGCTTGCTGTCTCCAATGGAGCTCACAATGTAAGTTCCCTATCAGTATGTCTTTGAAATGTGGGGGGAAACCAGAGTAACAGGAGGAAATCCACACAAACACAGGGAGAACATACAAACTCCATGCAGATGTTGTCCATGGTTGGATTCAAGCCCAGTGACTGCAAGGCACCAGTGCTAACCACTGAGCCACTGTGCTATGATATGCACACTTCTTATGTGGTATATCATTAGAGATAAAAGGTGATTGGGAAATTGGCTGGTGGGTTCTGTTGGGCAATGTGGGTTTAAATACTTGCATGATGCAATTCTGTAATGAGTTTGACAAAGACTGAGTCACCTGTTGGGATCGAGAAATTGCTGCTTTTTTCTGTGTTTCTTCTGGCCTGTCCACATAACATTTTTGGCATTGTTTTTCATGCGTTTTACATGCTGAATCTGTGCCAAAAATGCCCCTAAAAAGCCTCCTATACTCTTCAATGCATTTTTTCCCACTCTGAAAAAAAACACTGTGCAAAAAGAAGCAGCATGCTCTGTCTTGGAGTGGAATCCACACTGATTCTCCCTGAAATGAATGGGAAGCTGAACAAAAAATAGAAAGCTGAAAAAAAAACGGAACCAACACCCGTACCAAAAGGACGCAGAAAATCAGCACAGATTTCAGAATCCATCATGTGAACATGCCCTCATCCACAAAAAGGGAAATATTGTACACAGCTGTTTATGGCAGTTTTTGATGCAGTTTTTTGAGCCAAAGCTAGAATTGGTTTAAAAAGAAATGAGAAATATACTTCTTCTTTCATCTGAATCCACCTCTGGCTTTGTCTGCATGAAAAAAAAAAGAGTGTGACACCACCCTAAAGGAAGTTATGCCCATAGCAACCAATCAGATTCCACCTTTCATTTTCCAAGGGAACTGTGAAAAATGATGGTGGAATCTAGAGATGAGCGAATCATTCAAAATTTGCTTCGCCGAATTTCTGACAAGATTCGTATTTAAACGCGCTTATTCATCGAATCTACGTAAAAAAAAATTGACGTTTTAAGCGAACATTCCTGCCCAAATTGCGTACGTACAGTCAGCATAGTTAAAATTATGCAATATGCGTACAAAAGTGCGTACGAATTCTTAGTGTACTATTGACGCGCAAATGCGTCATACGCACGAGGCTAGGCTGCGGCGTACAATCTTTAGAGGCAGTCCATATGAACTAGAAAAATAAGGTGCTCACTGCTGCTAGCTATCAATAAGTGAATAATTTACTAAAAACACCGTACAATAAGTGCATAATAGGACACATTGCAACACCAGAAAAAGAATACACACAATGGGCTAAAGTGCTGAACCATAAAAAACAGTGTAGCTAAAATACAGCAAAGACATAAGTGCAAACATTTTAGTGCAATCAATTTCACATTTGCAAGCATAAAAGGCTCATATATACATATGAGTCTCTCCTTATGGATCCTAGTTGGCATGATAAAACAGTGTCTGTCTGGAACACATATTCCAAAATTCAATTGTAATCCACGTGAGGTTAAATTGTAATCCAAACAGGTAATGTGTAATCCACATGGATAATAGAGAATAGCAGCAAATAGAGAACCCCTTTTTGCAAAGGGGGCTCCCAAATAACCTTAGAAGGGGGTAAAAAGGAAAATAGGCGCGCTTAGGTGCAACTGGGACCTTTCTGCAGAATGGGGGGAGTCCTGACTGACAGCCATGTCCACTCCAGCTGGGTGTGAGTCAAACGGGGGCAATACATTACATTAAAAAGCAGCACATAGAGAACCCTTTCTGCCAAGGGGTCTCCCAAATAACCTAAGGGGGTAAAAAGGAAAATAGGCGCACTTCAGCACAACAGGGAATTTTCTGCAGAATGGGGGGAGTCCTGACAGCCATGCCCATCTGGGTGAAAGTCAAACAGGGGCAACACAAACTAAACAAAAACAACTGCCAACTAGCATCTCACCCGTCAGGTACAGTCCAAGGTGTGGCTCTCATAGGTCCTCCTGCAGTGTCCTTGACACTGCCAGTAGTTGGGTTCCTCATATGAGGGACCTGAATTCCTCCTCGCTCGAGCTGCTGCTGAAGCTCATCAGAGGACGCTCCTGCCTCTTGTAGGCCATGCTCCCTGTGATGGTGGAACTCCAGTGCCCTCTTCTTACTGAAGTTGGACTTGTCCGGGTGGTGGTGACGCATGCTGCAGCCATTTTCGCTTTTCCGGATGCTCCTGCCAGGACAGCAGGGGTAAGGACTTCCGGCTGCAGCGGTTCCGGAAAGGTTGCATCCAGGAAAGAAGCCCCAGCTTCCCCAGCTGCTGCTTGGAACATGAACGATAACGTGGTCAGCTGACCCAGCTGTAAGGACTGTGGTGGTGGTGCTAGTAGTCCAGGAATCAGAGGCTCCGGCTGAGACTGTGGCTTTTCCCTGAACCGGAGGACGCCATTTGGGAACTCCTGGAGGCAGCGCAAGCGTCCTGGACCTGGTGGTTCATCCGGCCACGCTTCTGGTTCCGTTGTAGGCACCAGAGGCTTTGAAAGGAGGGTAACCCCGGTCGCAGATGGGCCTTTCAGGGACTCCATTGGGGTGTACGCCACCTGATCCCCCACGTACAGGCTATACCGATGTTGTGGCAGGTAAGGCCGTTTCACCGACCTGCGTCCCACAAAATATTCCTTTCCATCCTCGTCATCCTGCAGGAAGCCAGACCCTCTCCCAACTGAAAACCAAATCACAGTTCCCTTTCGGCGTTCCAATGAAGGATGTCCCGGCCTAGGGTGGTCGAGTACCTGTATGACCCAGTCCTCCACTGCGGTTTTATAGTCCCAGAGGGTCTGTGCATGGGCCATCATAGATGGTGGAACAATTGGGTTCTGGTGTAGGGAAGGGGTGGATCTCCTCCTGGGCGGCGAAGTAGATGCTCCAGCCGCCTCCGCCGCACGAGCCACAGCAGACGCTCCAGCCGCACGAGCCACAGCAGACGCTCCAGCCGCACGAGCCACAGCAGACGCTCCAGCCGCCGCACGAGCCACAGCAGACGCTCCAGCCGCCGCACGAGCCACAGCAGACGCTCCAGCCGCCGCACGAGCCACAGCAGACGCTCCAGCCGCCGCACGAGCCACAGCAGACGCTCCAGCCGCCGCACGAGCCACAGCAGACGCTCCAGCCGCCGCACGAGCCACAGCAGACGCTCCAGCCGCCGCACGAGCCACAGCAGACGCTCCACCGCTGGGACCCGCACCTATATCGAGAACGCGGCCCCAAAAGAGAAGGAAGGCGCACTGTGCATGCGCAGCCACCCTCCATTCATTTCTATTGGGCCGCCGAAAATAGCCGAGAGCTGGCTCGGCTATTTCCGTCCGCTCAATAGAAATGAATGGGAGCCGGACCGTGCCCGCACCTATAAGACAATGGGGGCATATCCTAGCGATATGCCCCCATTGTCCAAGATGGGATAACCCCTTTAATCACGAAGTGCATTTCTTTTTTAATAGTGGGTGCAATTACAATGAGCAGCAATTGCACCACTCCCCGTCATTGTACCCCTCAGATATCATGTTCATCCATGATTGCGACATCTGATATGAATGAAAGAGTCTACCTTGTAAGATCCAGTGGCATTGCTAGGGTCTATGAAGATATGTAGCCTCCCTTCAAAAAAATCCACAATTTTCTATATATGAAAAAATAATAGTCATACATTTAGCAAACATGCCATTATGCAAGTATCAAATATTATCACTATACTGTTGCTGAAAAAAACAGTAAGCCCAGATAACGCCGGCCAAATAATACCGCTAAACTGTGAACACAAATTATCCTCACACAGTGACTGAATACCACCATACTATAGTGGCCTGGGCTTACTAGTGAAAGAGGTGAGACAGGGAGCTAAAGGCTTTCTCCTTTGCCTTAGCTGTGAGTTGGATCTCTTCCATCATCTATTTATCCTCCATACTGTAACTGTGATGAGGGGACATCCTCTGCATCTAGAGGAAAGAAGGTTTCTACAGAAACCTAGAAGAGAATTCTTTACAGTAAGAGCAGTGAGACTATGGAACTCTGTCTGAGGAGGTGGTGATGGAGAATTCAGAGTTCAAGAGGGGTCTGGATTAGAGATGAGCGAACGTGCTCGTAACGAGCACTGTACCGCTCAGCTCCCCTGCACTCTCATGGGCGCAGGCAGCCTGCGCCCATGCGAGCGTAGGGGAGCCGAGCGGTACAGTGCTCGTTACGAGCACGTTTGCTCATCTCTAGTCTGGATGTATTTCTAGAGGTTAATAATATTACAGGTCATAGTTACTAGAGAGGTGTCGTTGATCCAGGGAGTTATTCTGATTGCCTGAAATTTGTTTTCCCCTAAGATGAGGAAAATTGGCATTTACCTCATAAGAGTTTTTTTGTCTTCCGCTGGATCAGCTTTTCAGGATAACAGGCCGAACTGGGTGGACAGATGTCTTTTTTTCAGCCTTACAAAATATGTTACTATGTATAACTGTTGAAGGTAATCTCTACATGCTTGTTTAGGGTCTTCCATTATACAATTACACACATAATTATATAAAATCATTCAAAATACAATAGAAAATTGGAAAAAAATTATATTGTCACACTTGAGTACAATATTAAATGTGTTCATTTAATGTATGCCTTTACATGCAGTACAGTAACCTCTTCTAGCACCTTTGTTTTACAGCTGGAGAAGAAGTTACCGTGTATAGGCTCGAAGAGAGTTCGCCATCCAGCTTCGGTAAAAGCATGTCCTCCTGGTCTCAAAGAGGAATGGCAGCGATGCTTCAGGTCCTCTCTCCTGAAGAAATGGATGGGGGTCTGCGCAGAGCTCTAAAAGTAGTCTGTACATGGTCAGAACATGATGTCCTAGACCCTGGAGAGATCTTCATTGTCAAATCATTCCTTCCTGAAGTGGTGCAAACATGGCAGAAGGTTTTCCGTGGGGACACAGTATTGCAGCTTTGCTTAAGGGTAATTTCATATTAATATATGGATACATTATAAAATATTATAAAGATGCTTATATTTTCCGGGAAATTTTCAGACATTGTCCTTGGATGAGTTACATTAGGTAACATCTCACTTATCAAAATTATATTACTTGAAACCTGGCCTTGTTCTCCATAGCAACCAGCTTAGCTTACATTTCCACTAATAAAGTATAATTGGCCATATATTAATGAATCATTTAGAGCAGTAGCCACACTTTGGTGATTATGTGTTCTTTACTTGCAGAGATATTGTCTTTTTTTTCTGGCTTTTTACAACAGTGAGAATTGCTTCCATATTGTCACTTCTGAATTAGTTTGTCAGAAACTGACTATATACTGTATTTGTCTGTATGTTCTTACTATCCAAAATTTTATCAGCTTCTGAGGAACAAATTTATAGACTACAAGTGATATGGTTATGGAAGGTTTACGCAGAGCTATTGTCGGGCAGATTATTGGGAACAAATGTTAGTACGAATGCATGTTCCCGAAAATCGGCCCGTTTAAAGATCATCCGATGAAAGAACAAACTGCTTGCTCCTCGTGTGAAATCCTCGTTGATGTGGGCACCTAAATCATCTTTCTGGGCAGCAGATCATGTGATGTAAACAAGATCTGCTGCCCAGAAACAGTGAATCTGTATGAGCGATGACAGTAGCCATCACTCCTCCATATACAGTGGAGGTGCATGCAAAATCAGCTCTTTACCTCCAGTGGTCCCTTCCCAACTGCCCACTTGGTCGGTGAGTAACTTCTGATTTACTATTTGTATAAGCCAGTTTATATTTTAGCCTAAAATTTTTAGGTACAAATCATCTTTTAACATTTTGGAGAATATTATAGCTGCACTGTTATGGCTGGTTCAGATAAATAGAGACCTCTGTTCCCTCTATGTACAGTCATGGCCAAAAGTTTTGAGAATGACACAAATATTATATTTTCACATGATCTGCTGCCCTCTGGTTTTTATGTGTGTTTGTCAGATGTTTTTATCACATACAGAAATATAATTGCAATCATATTATGAGTAACAAAAGCTTATATTGACAGTTAGAATGAGTTAATGCAGCAAGTCAATATTTGCAGTGTTGACCCTTCTTCTTTAGGACCTCTGCAATTCTCCCTGGCATGCTCTCGATCAACTTCTTGACCAAATCCTGACTGATAGCAGTCCATTCTTGCACAATCAATGCTTGCATTTTGTCAGAATTTGTAGGTTTTTGTTTGTCCACCCGTCTCTTGATGATTGACCACAAGTTCTCAATGGGATTAAGATCTGGGGAGTTTCCAGGCCATGGACCCAAAATCTCTATGTTTTGTTCCCTGAGCCATTTAGTTATCACCTTTGCTTTATGGCAAGGTGCTCCATCATGCTGGAAAAGGCATTGTTGATCGCCAAACTGCTCTTGGACGGTTTGGAGAAGTTGCTCTCGGAGGACATTCTGGTACCATTCTTTATTCATGGCTATTTTTTTAGGCAAGACTGTGAGAGAGCCGATTCCCTTGGCTGAGAAGCAACCCCACACATGAATGGTTTCAGGATGCTTTACAGTTGGCATGAGACAAGACTGGTGGTAGCGCTCACCTCGTCTTCTCCGAATAAGCTGTTTTCCATTTGTCCCAAACAATCGAAAAGGGGATTCATCAGAGAAAATCACTTTACCCCAGTCCTCAGCAGTCCACTCCCTGTACCTTTTGCAGAATATCAGTCTGTCCCTGATGTTTTTTCTGGAGATAAGTGGCATCTTTGCTGCCCTCCTTGAGACCAGGCCTTGCTCCAAGAGTCTCCGCCTCACAGTGCGTGCAGATTCACTCACACCTGCCTGCTGCCATTCCTGAGCAAGCTCTGCACTGCTGGTAGCCCGATCCCGCAGCTGAAACACTTTTAAGAGACGGTCCTGGCGCTTGCTGGTCTTTCTTGGGAGCCCTGGAGCCTTTTTGGCAACAATGGAACCTCTCTCCTTGAAGTTCTTGATGATGCGATAGATTGTAGACTGAGGTGCAATCTTTCTAGCTGCGATACTCTTCCCTGTTAGGCCATTTTTGTGCAGTGCAATGATGACTGCACGTGTTTCTTTAGAGATAACCATGGTTAACAGAAGAGAAACAATGATGCCAAGCACCAGCCTCCTTTTAAAGTGTCCAGTGGTGTCATTCTTACTTAATCATGACAGATTGATCTCCAGCCCTGTCCTCATCAACACCCACACCTGTGTTAATGGAGCAATCACTGAAACTATGTTAGCTGGTCCTTTTAAGGCAGGGCTGCAATGATGTTGAAATGTGTTTTGGGGGTTAAAGTTCATTTTCTAGGCAAATATTGACTTTGCAAGTAATTGCTGTTAAGCTGGTCACTCTTTATAACATTTTGGAGTATATGCAAATTGCCATTATAAAAACTGAAGCAGTAGACTTTGTAAAAATTAATATTTGTATCATTCTCAAAACTTTTGGCCATGACTGTACAGTATGGACACTTCTAAATTACCATGTACTTTACAATCTGAAAACATTTTTGCGCTAAATGTTAAAAGCCGTACGTATTACTGTGGAATAGGAGAAATATGCAACTGTTTTGTTAAATGGATTTTTTTCTTACAATGTTTTCTATGTGTACTTAATTTTAAGGGCATCTGTCAGCAGGTTTGTACCTATGAAACTGGCTGACCTATTGCATGTGTGCTTGGCAAATGAAGGCATCTGTGTTGGTCCCATGTTTAGATTTGCTTGCATTGCTGGAAAATTGAAATTTTAATACATGCAAATGAGCCTCTAGGAGCAACTGGGGCGTTTCCATTACACCCAAAAGCCCTGCTCTCTCTGTAACTGCCACACTCTCTCCACTTTGATTGACAGGGCCAGGCGTGATGTTGTTTGCACTACCTGGTCCTGTAAATCATAATGCAGAGAGTGCGGCGGTTGCAGAGAGAGCAGAGCCTGTAAGTACAACAGTGATGCCCCCATTGCTCCTAGAGGCTGATGTACATATATTAAAATATTTTTCTCAGTAATATGAGCACATATGAACATGGGACCAACACAGATGACTTCAGCTGCCAAGTGCACATGTAACAGGTCAGCCAGTTTCATAGGTACAAATCTGCTGACAGATGCCCTGTAAAGTTGTTGTCCCACTACCTGTGATAGGTTCGAAAGTTTACCCTAACACATATTCATTCAGTCATTTTATATGTCAGCAGTGTTTAACTCACTGCTATAGCGTGTTAGTACATTCTTTCCCCTCCTGGAAATCAGACACCAGCTGTGTGTGGCGCCAGGGCTGAGTTATCAGACACAGCCCTGTCATCCAGTCACACAATAAGTGGGTGGTTCTACTAGGAAAGGGGTAGGCTTGTAAAAGGTGTGTGCAGGGCCAGATTAAGGCTACCAGCAGTATGGAGCACAAAATTTATGATGGGGCCCCCCCTCGCCGCAACTTACGCGAGGACCTCCAGAACAATGTAACAAAGTTCCGTTGAGGGTTATGTTTGAATCCAGTTTCAAGAATTTAAATGTAGCCCTTGAACGGAAAGCCCAGTGAAGGGCTAATAGTGATCTGAATATAGCCTTTGAAAAAATATCAACGAGATGTTACCAGTTGGGTGGGTAGAGGTCGCTGATACTGTCCAATCAGTGCTGACAGACTGAAAAGACGCACCCCAACTGGAAACAGCCAGTTGACTATTTATATAAAAATGACGTCATCGCGTCCGTCTGCTCTGTTGCCCGCAGCTCCGGATAGGCTCTGGCCCTGGCCTATCCGGGGCTGCGGTGACCCGGGTCAGACGGATGCGACTATCTCACTGGCGGAAGTAGCGCAAAGCTCCCGTGCTCCACTGTACCACCGGCAGTGGGGGGCGGCACCAGGGGCACGCGGGGTAGGGTGGCCACCTGCTTCATCTAAAAAAGGAGGACATTCTCGACCACACCCACAACCTGCTAAACCACACCCCAACCTGCTAAACCACACCCACAATCTGCTAAACCACGCCCCTCGTCCAGTAAGTGCCTGGCAAAAGAAAAAAAAAAAAGAGGAAAACCTTAAGCTGAGCTGTGCTGGAGCTGGAGTGCTTGTTTGCTCTGGAGCTGACACTCCACATACAATAAGACATGAGCCAGAGGGAGCACAGCACTGGCAGCATCACCACAGTCATTTAAACACAAGGATGAGGAAACTTTTTTCCTCTTTTTGGTGATGTGCACACTGATGTGCAGGTGTATGGTATGTGTCCACTGCAGCCAGTTCTCAGCATTAGATCACTGATTGGCTGCAGCAGTAACATACCATATACCGGCAAGTTTGCTTGCTGAAGAAACAGGTGACACATATTTGGATGGACATTACATTCACCAGCACCTGACATACCAGATGATACAGCAGCACATACCTCTTACATCCAGTGACGTCTTCCTGATGTAGATCTTCTCTTTTCTCATCTTCTCTATTTGGCCCACACCGCCATGACACTTCTTTCAGCCCCATCTTCTCTCTGCCACAAAGACATCATAGATTACCCACTTTTACTGTTATCCTGCTGCTGCCTAAAATACTGCGCCCACTGTGCTCCCCAATGTCCCCAAATACTATACCGTGCCCTCCGTGCCCCCATCAGACCTCACATCAGCCCACAGTGCCAGCATCAGACCTCAAATCAGCCCACAGTGCCCCCATCAGACCTCAGATCAGCCCGCTGTGCCTCCTTCAGACCTCAGATCAGCCCACAGTGCCTCCTTCAGACCTCAGATCAGCCCACTGTGCCCCCTTCAGACCTCAGATCAGCCCACTGTGCTTCCTTCAGACCTCAGATCAGCCCACAGTGCCTCCTTCAGACCTCACATCAGCCCACCGTGCCCCCACCAGACCTCACATCAGCCCACCGTGCCCCCATCAGACCTCACATCAGCCCACAGTGCCAGCATCAGACCTCAGATCAGCCCACAGTGCCCCCATCAGATCTCAGATCAGCCCACAGTGCCAGCATCAGACCTCAGATCAGCCCACAGTGCCCCCATCAGATCTCAGATCAGCCCGCTGTGCCTCCTTCAGACCTCAGATCAGCCCACAGTGCCTCCTTCAGACCTCAGATCAGCCCACTGTGCTTCCTTCAGACCTCACATCAACCCAGTGTGCCCCCATCAGACCTCACATCAGCCCACAGTGCCCCTGTCAGACATCAGATCAGCCCACTGTGCCCCCATCAGCCCACTGTGCCCCCTTCAGACCTCAGATCAGCCCACAGTGCCCCCTTCAGACCTCAGATCAGCCCACAGTGCCCCCTTCAGACCTCAGATCAGCCCACAGTGCCTCCTTCAGACCTCAGATCAGCCCACAGTGCCCCCTTCAGACCTTAGATCAGCCCACAGTGCCCCCATCAGACATCAGATCAGCCCACAGTGCCCCCTTCAGACCTCAGATCACCCTATAGTGCCCCCTTCAGACCTCAGATCACCCTATAGTGCCCCCTTCAGACCTCAGATCACCCTATAGTGCCCCCATAGACATCACATCAGCCTATAGTGCCCCCATCAGACCTCAGATCACCCTATAGTGCTCCCTTCAGACCTCAGATCACCCTATAGTGCCCCCATCAGACCTCAGATCAGCCCACAGTGCCCCCATCAGACCTCAGATCACCCTATAGTGCCCCCTTCAGACCTCAGATCACCCTATAGTGCCCCCTTCAGACCTCAGATCACCCTATAGTGCCCCCTTCAGACCTCAGATCACCCTATAGTGCCCCCATAGACTTCACTTCAGCCTATAGTGCCCCATTCAGACCTCAGATCAGCCCACTGTGCTCCCATAAAAAAAAAATAAAAAAACTTACCTCTAGGCAGCTCCAGGTCCGGCGCTCTTCTGTCTTCACTGCCCGCGCTGCACTGTCACCTGACTGCGTGCAGCGTCAGGTCAGAGTGCGCGCACTACGTCCTGACGCCGCACCAGTCAGGATAGTGCAGCGCAGGCAGCCGCTGACCACCAATGAAGAAGGGAGCGCAGGAGCTGAGCGGTGAATACCAGGACCCAGCTCCTGCACTCCAGCAATGAGCGCTTCCATCTGTATTGATGGAAGCGCTCATTGCTTCCTGCGCCCCAACTGTAAAAAAGGAGGACTTCTGGGGCGGGGCCCCCCTGAAATCATTGGAGCCGGGGCCTGGAGCAGTAGCTCCAAATGCTCCAATTATAATCCGGCCCTGGGTGTGTGTCTAGCTGTGGAAAAATGAGGGGGTTGCCCTACTCGCATCATAAACCACTGTCTCCCAGATACTGATGCCATGAGTTTGGCAAGTACTGTATGCTCATACTTACTAAGTTAGAAAAAAAAGTACCATAAATTAAATACCATCTTTGACTCATCAATCTGATATCTTAAAGGGTTGGACACCTTTCTAACTAGCATGTTACAATGTGTCTCCTTACCAGTTATTTGGTGTAACCTGTGGGCAAACCTGGCAGAAAGTGTTTAGTTTTCCTGCAGCGCCTTCACAGATAGGCTGCTGAAATCAATGAGTTGCCTGTTTAACACAGGACAGGTCCTCCAGAGCTGGAGATGTTCTTTGCAACCACTCTCATCTTTGGTCAAAAGAACTAACTAACTGTGTATAAGATAATTTGTTTTTTATACTGGACACCCCTTTTTAGGCCACTTTTGCTCTGAAATGCAATATTAAAGGTAATTGTCGGAGACTAACAAAAAAATCACCTTGTCAGTGGAGATGAGCAAAGTTTTGAAAAATTTGATTCGGTAGCTTTGCCGACATCTGACAAGAAATTTGATTAGTTACAAATTAATTTGTCACAAATCGCTATGTTAAAACTCCATTCAGCCTATGAATCAATGGGACTGTTTTTAACAGCCGCTTAGACAGAAGTACACCCATCTAATGGCCGTTAAAAATGGTAATACACTAGTGCAATATGGCGTTTAGGGTTAAAAAAAAAAATCACTAACATTCTCCACTTGCTCGCACAGAGGCAGTCCGCTTTTGAAGGACCTGTGCTGAGCATGATGATGTCATCGCGTGCCCCCAGCATGATCACATGATGATGTAAGCATGAGATCACCCAGGGAGCTCTTGGTGACGTCATCCTGCTCAGTGCAGGTCCTTTGGCAGGTCTTTTTCAATAGAGCGGACTGCCTCTTCGCGAGCAAATGGTTGAGTTGAGTGATTTTTTTCCACCATTCTAAGACAACTCCAGCCGCCATTTTAGGAAAGATGATTTGTTACCAGAAAGAGCAAGGAAATTCGGCTTCTTTTAGAATCAAATTTTTCGTAAAATTCTGACCGAATTCCACTTTGGATGCTTCGCTCAACACTACTTGTCAGAGCCAGTCCAGAAGTTTAACATGCCCTCTTCATGCATGTCAACACTGCTGGCCAATCAGTGGTCTCAAGTGTGACGTGTGCAGGAACGGCAACCAGTCGTAGACAATCCCTTTAACTCTTGTATCTATATTTTCTTATTTCCCATGGTCTTATCTTCATTTTTACTTGTTTTCCTTCTGTGCTGGGTTAATAAACAATTATTAATTTCAGACTTTTTGAGGTTGTAAATGGATTGTATATGCAACAAATTATCAGCTATAAATACTTACTGCATTTGGTATACAATGAAAGCAGCGGTGGAATTTCTGGAGGGATAATATTTCATGTCATATGGGTGCCCTGGTTTTCATCTTCAACAAGTGGGAGTCCTAATTACGCTACTAATTGCTGTCATTCTATAGGGTTTTGCCAGCTGCTTTACCTGCATTCCTTCTTTCCCAAGTTGAATCATGCAGGCAGCTCCAGCCAGTACTGTGCACCGCAGGTGCAATCCCTGGGTCTGTATCCGGGCAAGAAGTGATACAAGAATAGCAAAAGGTTTCATCTAGACAAAAAGACTAATGAAAACCATTAAAATTAATATGCATGCTTTCCATTATATAGGAGATTCAGCAACAAAGGGCTGCACAGAAGTTGATCTTCACATTCAATCAATTGAAACCGCACAGTATTCCCTACAAACTGAGGTAAAATGTCACCCTTAATTATAATAGACTAAGTTACAGCTTATTTATACTTTGGTCATTTTGATGTACATGTTGCACACTGTGACACTAGAGCACCTAGATTTTGGGGTCAGTGGCGACATTTTGTATGCTGTAATATAACATTAACTGGTAATAGAAACATGAACACACAGTTACTGTACAGGTAAGCCATTGGGGTCTGGTTATTTTCAGTTTATATTTTTTAACATTTTGTGATACAATTTTTCTGACATAGAGTTTCATACCATATCACCAATACAACCTTACAGTTAAATAATAATATTCTGCCCGGATGTAACCTAGTCGATTACATATAAATGCATATAGATATTTTTTTATTTAGCTCAATAAAAGAAGTGTTCATTTGTATGCGCAAGCTCCCCCTAGTGGTGGCCAGAATTTTGTCATTTACTAATAATGTGTTTTAAGTTTGGCTCCAAATCCCTTTCAGACTCAGTCAAATGGCACTGACTATCAGAGGAACAATGACTCAGCATGTTGCTCCACCTGCTGATTGTTAGGCTGGCGGCCTGTGTCTGCGGCTGTCCTGCTGGCGCAGGCATCACTCTACTCTTTCTATGTGTATTGGGACTAATGCTCAGTAAACTTGCTTTCAGCACTGTTAGAGTTAACCCTTCACTTTTGCTTCCTGTGCAGCTTCTCATTAAGGTGCTGATCAGCCTCCCTATTAAGCTGGGCTGTGGATCCATCCTGTTGCGTGAGCTTTGAGGTTTTCTAGTCTGTAGTAACCAGCAAAGGTGTGATCTCTTGTCTATCTATCTTTGTACTGTACCTTGCCTATATATCGATTCTGCTCCTTGCCACCTACTCTGACCTTGGAACTGCTGCCTGGACTACGCATGGACTCAGCCTGCCCCAACTTTGAAATTGCTATCTGAAATACGCTCATACTCAACCGGCCCTGACCTTGGACTTTGTTCAGCTTATGTCTTTTTCCTGAGTCTTTGGTGCTTCCACCGATGTCCTTTACCCCTGTGGGTCTGCTGTCAACTACACCAGGACTTGTCCAGGAGGTAGTGGCCTGGTTGGTTCCTTTCAGCGAAGTCCAGATCTCTTTACAGGTGGTAAAGGCTGAATACCAGGAAACCACCAGGACAACGCTCTTATGTTTATCCCAAAATCAAACTGGTTAGTTGGCACAGTGGGGTCACACCCTCAATCTCTGATCATGTGACCTACTTCACTAATTGCTCTGCCCCCTTAGATGGATTGTGCCAGGTTCAGCACCTTCAATAATGTAGCAAGACATTCTGTCTGCTGATCATATGTCCTCCTCCACTATTACCCCACCCCTTTGACATGTGGTGTTTGGGGTAAGCAACCAGTTTCAGTAGCACAGACATACAGAATTCTCTGAGCAATGCACTGGTGGTTTCAATAAGTGATTAATGAGCACCTACAGGGAACAGCTGATTGATGGGGGGACCGGGTGTCCCACGAATATTTATGACCTATCCGAAAGACAGGTCAAGCTGGCATATATTGAAGCTTGTTGTCTTACAAAGCTGTGCTTAAAGAAAGATCCAAATACAGGAATAATATCAGTTTGAGGGGGTGACCCGACTCTAAGTTAGGGAGGAAAGAGTTGGTTGTTTTGGTGATGATGTGATGATGTCTTTCTTCACTGAAAGACCCCTTTGGGCCAATACACACTTATCTATCAATTATGATACTTTTTATATATTTTTGTGGATTTGTTAACATACAGTATGACAGATATCATGTATTACAAATGCAGATGTATTATTCTGTTTCTTTGTACTGTATATATTGATGTTAATGACCTTTGAATAACTTCTTACCAGCTTTATTTTTATTGGTTTTGCATTCAGGTTCCTAGAAGTCTTCTTGATCTATTGTCATTCTGCTAATCAATGGTTAACAATAGAGAAATACATGACAGGAGAATTCCGAAAGTACAATAACAACAATGGTGATGAGATCACCCCTATGACTTTACTGGAGGAAGCACTGCTGTCATTTTCTCACTGGACCTATGAATATACCAGGGGAGAGCTACTTGTTCTTGACTTGCAAGGTAAGGTTAGCATATGAGCCGAAGTCATGGAGAGCAAATGCAAAGCAGTGAGACATGTTTTAGAAAATAGTTGCATTTACTGGTAAATTAAATGAGAATTAGAAAACATAAAACATGTTTTTTTAATAATGTCAAAGTATTACAAATAAATCTAGATCCCAATAAATACCACCACAAATTATTGCCACTGAGTATCATAGACCATCCCAGTTTAGAAATGCACTTGGGAGGTTCTTGGGATGTAGATTTATTTTATCAATATATGCCACTCTGAGATATTTATTTAGTTTATACATCTGGTGGGGCAGTATCCATACTCAATTTTCCAAATTTAGTAAAGTTGAAAACATTTTATTACCAGATACTTCATAGTGAAGTATTCAAAGATGGGATTCAGAGGTTAGATACACCTTGTTCGGTTGTGTCAAGGGAAGCATGAAATGAACTACAGTCTGTTTTATAGTTCAGAGCTGTATTCACAGTTCTACATTGTAGTGAGACAGTTGTGTTGCTTGTATCAAATTTTTAAATATAACTTGATCATAAGAGGTTACCCAGAATACAAGCCACCAGAGCAGGCTTAATTTGCACAATGTTCAGGTCTGGCAAATGCCAGATGAGCCAGTGTTGGCAGTGGACTTTATACAAGTAAACCATTGTAGGGATCAATACAAATTCACTTGTGTATGAATTACATTTTTTATCATATTTTAGAGAGAATTCTGTCAGTACAATCCCTCTCTATAATCTGACCCTCTTCAAGGAGCTTTTTCCAGAGGAATGGCCGCCACCCAGCACAAATTATGCATGCCTGCTTAGTTCTCCTTTATCCAAAGATTCTCAAGTGTAACTTTTCAAATTTTTTTCTAGATGGTCGCTTTAAGGATTAACTGTCATTTCAGGTTTTTTTTTTTTTTTTTTAATAATAGGTCCGGTGAATATAAATCCCATCAATCCCGAGAACATTGGGTCCCATGTCCTGAAAGAGAGGCAGGCCTAGCATCCATTCATTCATTAAGAGACTGCCGGAGGTAGCTGAGTACACTGCTCGACAGTCCCATAGAGAATTAGGGGATAACTTTAATACTTGGCACAACCCCGTTAAGCAGGAGCTTGCACAATCATTGTTTTATCTAAAAAAGGGGCTTCAAGCAGTTCAACACCTTCACCCTTACTGTGACTAGAGATCAGAGTGTAGATACGCCCCCCTCAGAACTGGAAAAAAACAATAGTATGCTAAGGATTCGTACGCACTTTTGTACGCTCATGCGTACGTGTTCACATAAGTTGCGTACCTTTAACAAGTGTACGTTCGTTATTAGTGTGCAAATGTTCACAAAACACCACATAATAACATTTGATTTGTACGCAGCTTCGTTGAATAGTTTCGTATTCGTTCGAATCTTGTGAAAACTTCGACGAATATTCGGCAAAGCAAATTTTGGATGATTCGCTCATCTCTAACTGTGACCCACATATTGTAGAACATTTCCCTCTAAAAAACACTGAAGGTTTTGTATTTTTACTTGAATAAAGCATACAAATGGAGAAATGATTATTATTTACTATTGTTAATATACATCACAATTACTATAATGGATCCTACTATGATAAATTTCCTAAGAAATTGTGTATAAAACTACATCATACTTCCTTTAGTCAGTGAAAGTTTTATATCCCTCGACTTTCTCACGTCAAGTTCTATACTGGATTTACCTCAGATATACAGCAGATGTCCCTGTCTCTCTTTAAAGGATTTTACACTATGGCAGCTTTATCTGGCTTTCCATATTTAAACCCAGTGTGGCTTTCTACAATGATTCACTGTTCACAATCTCTCCTGCAAGCCATCTATTGTCTATGAGGCTTTGTATCAGAACAACACTGTTTAGTGACAGAGCGGGAACAGAGAAATATAATTTGTATGATTTAAAATCTGTACATCGAATATATCAACATATAATGTCTTTCTTTTAAGGTAGAAATATTCTGTTCACAGCAGAAGCTCATTTATAGTTTGGAGATATAATTCAATGAGCTGCATGGCTTTAAAATGCAGCAAATTTCCAAGCAGATCTCAGTTTGTTTTGGCAAAAATGTCTAAAATGATATTTTAAATATTCAATGTTGAAAACAAGCTGAATGCAGAACTGTACTTTTGTGCTTTCAGTAGTATCTAGTATATGTATGAGTACCTAGTGAATGATATCAGTTGAAATGGAGAGGACGATCAGATATTAAGTGGATGGATAGATATTATAATGGATAAATAAATACCGTATTTTTCGCTTTATAAGACGCACTTTTTTTCCCCCAAAAGTAGGGGGAAAATTGCAGTGCGTCTTATAAAACGAATACAAGTGAGCGCTTCCATTATGGAAGCGCTCACTTGTATGTTTTAGCTGCCGGGACCCCCCCCCCCATCAGACCTCAGATCAGACCAGCGTGCACCATAGCAATAAAATAAAAAACTTCACTTACTTGTCCTGCAGCGGCTCCTCAGGCTTCCCGGCCCGGCGCTGCACTGTCCTCAACGCGTACAGCGTCAGGACGTAGTGCGCGCACTATGACCTGACGCTGCACGCAGTCAGGTGACAGTGCAGCGTCGGGCCGGAAAGCCTAAGGAGCGCCGGAGCGGAGCCGGGGCGCTGGACAGGTAAGTGAAGTTTTTTATTTTATTGTTATGGGGCACGCTGGGCTGATCTGAGGTCTGATGGGGGCACAGAGTGGTCTACTGGGGGCACTGTGAGCTGGTCTGAGGTCTGATGGGGGCACAGAGTGGTCTAATGGGGGCACTGTGAGCTGGTCTGAGGTCTGATGGGGGCACAGATTGGTCTAATGGGGGCACTGTGAGCTGTTCTGAGGTCTGATGGGGCACAAAGTGGTCTAATGGGGGCACTGTGAGCTGGTCTGAGGTCTGATGGGGGCACAGATTGGTCTAATGGGGGCACTGTGAGCTGTTCTGAGGTCTGATGGGGCACAAAGTGGTCTAATGGGGGCACTGTGAGCTGGTCTGAGGTCTGATGGGGGCACAGATTGGTCTAATGGGGGCGCTGTGAGCTGGTCTGAGGTCTGATGGGGGCACAGAGTGGTCTAATGGAGCACTGAGCTGGTCTGAGGTCTGATGGGGGCACAGAGTGGTCTAATGGGGGCACTGTGAGCTGGTCTGAGGTCTGATGGGGGCACAGAGTGGTCTAATGGGGGCACTGTGGGCTGGTCTGAGGTCTGATGGGGGCACAGAGTGGTCTCATGGGGGCACTGTGGGCTGGTCTGAGGTCTGATGAGTTACGCTGGGCTGGTCTGAGGTCTGATGGGTTACGCTGGGCTGATCTGAGGTCTGATGGGGGAACGCTGGGCTGATCTGAGGTCTGATGGGGGAACGCTGGGCTCATCTGAGGTCTGATGGGGGCCTGATGTGATGTCCTGAAATTTATGGGGGGTCAGATATGTGGTCTGATGAAAAATATTTTTTTCTTATTTTCCTACTCTAAAATCTGGGGTGCGTCTTATCTTCAGGTGCGTCTTATAAAGCGAAAAATACGGTAGATATGAGATGGGTGGATAGATTTAAGATACTACACTTAAGAGTGTTAGAATGATATTAGATAGATATGAGCGATTACACACAGGGGCGTAGCTATAGGGGGTGCAGAGGTAGCAGTCGCTACCGGGCCCAGGAGCCTGAGGGGGCCCAAAGACCCTTATGCCGCATAAGAAAACACACAGAGCACTAAGGGAAGGGGGCCCAAGCTGAACTCTTGCACCAGGGCCCATGAGCCTTTAGCTACGCCCCTGATTACACATATAAATGTTAGACAGTGCCGTACCTACAATGTAGGCAGACCATGTGAGTCCCGCACTGAACAACTTCTCTACTCTATGTGAACACACAGCATTTTCAAGCAGCCACCACTAGGGGGATGCAATGAGATAATTAAAGCTTCCATCGTAATTGCATAAATTCCTATGCAGAGCGCTTCCCCTAGTGGTGGCTGCAGGCAGTCAGCTTTGCAAGAGATGGGTAGCAGGAGATTTATCAATGAATCTGGTGTAAATACATTGAGAAATATGATGTTCAGAATGAGTGACATAATTTTGAAGCACCTGTTTCACTTTTTCAGACATAAAAGTTGGATAAAATGGTTGAGGCCAAAGACATTTTTATTGCAGTTTGTATTTAATAAAAAATTCTTCTGCTTCATAAAAAAAAAAAAAAAACAACAACAAAAAACAAAAAATAAATCTGGGGTGTTGTACTTTGCATTCTACAGTGCCTGGGAGTGATTTCAGCACACGTACTGGGAAACTGGATAGATATGAGATGGATAGATATGAGATGGATAGATATGAGATGGATAGATATGAGATGGATAGATATGAGATAGATAGATATGAGATAGATAGATATGAGATAGATAGATATGAGATAGATAGATATGAGATAGATGGATAGATATGAGATGAGATAGATAGATATGAGATGAGATAGATAGATATGAGATGGATAGATATGAGATGGATAGATAGATATGAGATGGATAGATAGATATGAGATGAGATAGATAGATATGAGATGAGATAGATAGATATGAGATGGATAGATATGAGATGGATAGATAGATATGAGATGGATAGATAGATATGAGATGGATAGATATGAGATAGATAGATATGAGATAGATAGATAGATAGATATAAGATGGATTGTTAGATGATAGTTATGAGATGGATAGATAGATCAATATGTGATGGATGGATGGATAGATAGATAGATAGATAGATAGATAGATAGATAGATAGATAGATATGTGATGGATGGATGGATATATAGATCGATAGATATGTGATGGATGGATAGATAGATAGATATGAGATGGATAGATAGATCGATATGGGATGGATGGATGGATAGATATGAGATGGATGGATGGATGGATGGATGGATGGATGGATGGATGGATGGATGGATAGATATGAGATGGATGGATGGATGGATGGATGGATAGATATGAGATGGATGGATAGATAGATAGATATGAGATGGATGGATAAATACTTATTTTCTTGTTTTATCTACAGGTGTTGGAGAAAATCTTACAGACCCATCTGTTATTAAACCGGAAGACAAGCAGTAAGTTTAATCTCATTTTACAAACTGCCACTCAGAAAACACAAAAGCTGATGTGACATTCAATAGAGATTGTCTGTCCATCTGTGCTCATCATAAGGGGGTTTCTGTGCAGATTGCTACATTTCACATGAGAGACGGTTTGTCTTAATCCCCAGTTAAATAAGTCGGAGGTATATAAGGGAGTCTTCTAACTGGAACAATGCTGTGTCTAATGACATAGAACATCTATGCTATATTTCCCTATTATCCAATAATTGAATAACACTACCACATACATTAAAGCAGTAGATGTGTAATTATTAGTTATTATTTTCCTCTTCGTTGCTGCAGTCGCTGTCCTGTTTTATCCTCAGCTTTTTATTTCATGAACATTATTTTATTTGCGGGGAAAACAAGTTCTGTTCAGTGAGCAGAAATCCACAGCCTCGTGGGAACTCTCATCTGGTGTCTGAGGTATAGATGTGTCTGTTCCCCGGGACCTCTTTGAGCTGGAGATGAGCTGTTGTTGTGTATATCACTTTATTATTGTACTAATTAAGTAGTTTCCACTTGTGTTGCATGAAATCACAATGTTCCCAGGGAGTCTGCATTTTCCTGCTAAAGACAATGCTCATGTCAGGAATGAGAACACTGGTTTCATGTGCAATAAGCCATTCTGGAGATCAGTCCGTTACTGGACCATTTGAGCCACATAAAATGCATTTATATCAAGTGTGACTGTTCAGTGTGAAACTAGTAATGTGTTAGTTTTATATTTATGGCCTGTTTTTGTCTTTGTCTAGTATCAAATACAATCCCCCCAAAAAAAAAACGTGGTCTAAAATGGCAGAAAATTGCTCAAACCCCATATGCTGTTGCGCATATTAAACCGGGGAAGCAATTCCTGCACATGTGATTCGTTGCTAACATCAATCCACAAGAAAAAACGCATACAATGGAGGATGCTTGCAGCGGACCACATGTACCACAAAAACATCCTACACAAGGTAACAAATTGTGTGGATGTGGCGAACTTTATAATCAAACAATCACTAATAAAGGTGCACTGCGGCGGTAATGCAATTGATAATATATGGCTATGGCTGGAGGTGTGGCAACTCCAGGTTTGAATGTACCATTACTTACATCTTATGGTAAAATTCTGGTGCAGCCTGAGTCACATGAGTCATTGTTAGGTGGGGCTCATAGCCTCCAACCGCCTCCCATTGCATATGTGATCTCACGCTGGAGGTAACTAGGAGTAGGTGGCTGTGAGTCGGCCTATATGCTCCTTCCGCAATTGCCCATATGGCTAGGTAGGTTAGTGTTAGGTCCCGTGCCACTCTGAGATACCTTGACGCGGTACTCGGGCTCCGGTATGTTCTTGATATAAGAATATATTGGCGAAAGTCTCATTTTAACATCAGTGTGAGGGTTTAGCCATATATTGTCAATTGCATTCACCGTTGTAGTGCACCTTTATTAGTGATTGTTTGTTTGTCTAGTATCAAAAGGAACCAACATGTATATATTAGGGGATTTCATAAACTGCAATTGGAGATTAACGAATTTCTTAAAAAATCAATTTGGCTGCTTTGCAGAATTAAAAAAAAATTTTGCTTTGTGACATATCACTTTGTCATGAAGTGGATTTTTTTGTAAGTAGTGGGTGCAATGACAGGGAGCTGCGATTGTGCCTCTCCCCATCATTATACCCCTCTGATGTCGCGTTCATACATGACTGCGGCATCTGAGAGTAACAACAGTGTAAAAATTAACAGAAAAAGAATTAAAGGGGTTGTCCAAGTTATTTTTTTGTTCTTTATATGTTTCTAACTTGTCAGGTATAACAACTTTCCCATATACTTTGTGTTTCTAAAGCTGCTGGTTTCTCAGAGTTGACTGAGGGTCACATGACCTGTGATGTCACCTTATCTCTCTGCTCTGTGATGTTTCGTTCACAAGCCTCAGAGTTCAGATAACAGTCTGTACACGAGACGTCACTGGCCACGCCCCCTTTCTTTGCCGGGCTCCTGCTATCTGCTTTCTTCCTGGTTTCCTTCAGATAAAACATTAACCCCTTCAGCCAGAACACACTGAGGGCTCAAGGCTTTATAACAAACAGTAGCTGCAGCAGTGAGAGGAGACAAATGCTGGGCACAAGAGCTGTAGAGGAATTGTATTGTACAAGAACAGGTAGGGAGAAATTCCTGTGTGTATCAGCAGTGTCATTGTACAGCTGGGACTTGTAGTCCTGCACATACAACATGCTGCTGAGTATTCCAGCAGGCAGACATGTCACTCAGCACTTGTATTCATTCCCTTTGAAGAGAGGGTGGAGAAGGGGGAGGGGCTGAGATTGTTGTTATTGCATGTAAACAAAGACCAGAAGAGAACCAGGGAAATTAGGAAATATGGATTTTTTTTTTTTGCCTAAAACTTGCTTAACTTAGTTATATATTGCTGCCCATCAGATTTACAGTGCTATATATTTTTTGTCATAACTCGGACAACCCCTTTAAATCATACTTACTGCCATGCTCATTTTCTCTCGAGGGCCTGGCCGCCGCCATCTTCCTTGAAGATCTGAATTCAAATCTCGGGTGGCCCAAGATGAAGTTTTCATACGTCACCAGGCACAGGATTTTGGCCTAGATCTTCAATCAAGATGGCGGCGGCCGGCCTGTTGCGAGCAAATGAAACTTTAGGAGCAGGATGGTTCCAATAACAGAGCAGCAAAATACAGGCTGTGTTAGAACAGTTTGTCTTTCATAGCAGAATACAGGTTACCATAAATAGTGATCTGTATTCTGCTTACTACTTGCAGAGAATAAATGGATGAAGTTAATTTATTCATAGGAAGGAATTATTATAATGAAATATATCACCAAATCTCCTGGTATAGAAAGTATAGGTTCACATTTAATATGAATGAATCAGAATCATTTCCGCACTCCACCCTTCCTTGGTAAAAGCAGGCTATGCCTAGGATTAAGGGGTTTTTGTCCCATGAGAGAAATCCCCTTTTAGTTTGGAGCCTCCATGGCTACAGTATGCTTCTGCCCAAAGAATGGAGCTCTGACCTATGTAAGGATATATTAAAGGAACACTTGCATCAAAATGTTTTTTTTTTTCCATATACTGTATTAGCCACCTATATGTGAATTTATTTGACAAAAAAAACAGGTGGATGTCCTCGGGATACAATTTTTGAAACTGCACTCCCTCTTCATTTGGACTTTTTAGCACAACAGTCAGTTTTGCTTAACTCATTGGCGACCGCCCACTGTCTTTAGATGGCGGGCGGCGTGAGTCCTTAGTCTGTAGCGCCGTCTAAAGACGGAGCTGCAGAAAAGGGGTGTCAGGGAGCCTCCGGACCAGACCAGCGGCGGGGGTCCGGCTGTGCCCAGGTGCCGGACCCCTGCTGAATGCGCCAGCATTGGTGAAAACACCGATGCCGGCGCATTAACCCTTCATGTGCCGCGGTCAGCGCTGACCGCGGCACATGAGGCGTGCGGCATGGTGTGCCGCTTTCAGGATGGCGAGCGTGGGCCATCGGGTCCCCGTGCTGCTGTGACGGGGACCCGATGGCTTAGATAGCAGCCCGATGCCTTCCTTAGGCATCGTGGCTGCTATCCCTGCGAGCCTGTGCGATCCAGCCTCCTGGATCGCACAGGAAGCAGGCTGTAAGTGTATTACATTGAGTAATACACTTACAGCCAATGCATTACAATTAGAGATGGGCGAGCATGCTCGAGTGCCATTTTTGCGTATTTGCGTACGCATTTTAAAATATGTACGCTATTCATACGCATATTTTAATCTATACGCAAATGCGTACGAATAGCGTACAAATTCAATTTGTACGCTATTCGTACGCTATTCGTACGCATTTGCGTATAGATTAAAATATGCGTATGAATAGCGTACGAATTTTAAAATGTGTACGCAAATACGCAAAAATGGCACTCGAGCATGCTTGGCCGAGCATGCTCGCTCATCTCTAATTACAATACAAAAGTATTGCAATGCATTGTAAAGGGGATCAGACCCCCAAAAGTTAAATAAAGTGGGAAAAAAAGTTAAAAAATAAAGTAAAAAAAAAAATAATAATAAAAGGTTCAAGTTACAAAAAACGCCATTTTCCAAAAAAAAAAGTTAAAAAAAAATTGTAAAAAAAAGGTGAAAAAAGAAAGGTATACATATTGGGTATCGCCGCATCTGTATCGACCGGCTCTATAAAAATATCATGTCATCCACCCCGCCAGGTGAACGCAGTAAAAAAAAAAACAAAAAAAACAAACTGTGCCAAAACAGACATAAAGGCGTATTTAACCCAAAATGGTACCAATCAAACCGTCATCTTGTCCTGCAAAAATGATACCCTACCTAAGACAATCGCCCGAAAAATAAAAAAAATATGGCTCTCAGAAAATAGCAACACAAAAAAAGATTTTATTCTGTTCTAAAAAGCATCTAATGTGTAAAACTTTCCAAAAATAAAAATGTTAGACGTATTGGGTATCGCCGTGTCCGTAACAACCTGCTCTATAAAAGTATTACATGAGATAGCCCCCTAGGTGAATGTTGTAAAAAATTTGTAAAAAAAACTAAGCCAAAACAGCCATTTTTTCCCCTTTTGCCTCACAAAAAGTGTAATAGCAGGCAATCAAAAAGGCGTATTTAACCCAAAATGGTACCAATCAAACCGCCATCTTGTCCTTCAAAAATTGATACCCTACCTAAGACAATCGCCCAAAAAAATTAAAAAAATATGGCTCTCTGAAAATGGCAGCACATAAACAAGATTTAATTCTGTTGTAAAATGCATCTAATGTGTAAAACTTAACAATAATAAAAATGGTAGACATATTGGGTATCGCCGCGTCCGTAACAACCTGCTCTATAAAAATATCACATGACTTGCCCCCTCAGGTGAATGCTGTAAAAAAATGCTAAAAAAACTATGCCAAAACAGCTATTTTTTTTTCACCTTGACTCACAAAAAGAGTAATACCAAGCGATCAAAAAGTCGTATGTACCCCAAAATGGTACCAATAAAAACCTCACCTCATCCTGCAAAAAATGAGCCCCCACATAAGACAATAGCTCAAAAAAATAAAAATCAATGGCTCCTGCAAACCACTCCATCAAAATCTGTGTTGTAAAATCCATATGGCGCTCCTTCTGTTCTGAGTCCTGCCATGTGCCCCCACATCAGTTTACCACCACATATGGGGTGTTGCCATATTCAGGAGAAAATGGGGAACAAATTATGGGGTGCTTTTCTCCTGTTACCCCTTATGCAAATAAAAAAAAATGGGGCTAAAGCAACATTTTATTGGAAGAAATGAAACTTTTCATTTTCACAGCCAAGTGTTTCCAAATTCCGTAAAACACTTAGGGGGTCAAAGTGGCCAGTACCCCCCTTAATATATTTGTTGAAGGGTGTAGTTTCCAAAATGGGGTCACTCTTTGAGGGTTTCCACTGTAGGGGTACGTCAGGGTCTCTCAAATACAAAATAGTGCCTAAAAACTATTCTAGCAAAATCTGCCTCCAAAATCCGTATGGCGCTCCTTTTGTCCTGACCACTGCCACAAACCCATAGAGATGTTTACCTCCACATATGGGGTATTTCTGTAAACTGCAGAATCAGAGCAATGTATATTGAGGTTTAGTTTGCTGTTAACCCTTGCTGTGTTGCAAGAAAAAAATTATTAACATGAACTACCAAAAAAGTGAAATTTTGAAATTTCACCTGCATTTTCCTTTAATTCTTGTGGAACACCTCAAGGGTTAACAAAGTTTGTAACAGCAGTTTTTTATAATTTGAGGGGTGTAGTTTCTAAAATGGGGTCATTTATGGGGGTTTTCATTATGTAAGCCCCTCAAAATCACTTTATATCTGAATTGGTGCTTAAAAAAAATGGTTTTGGAAAATTTGGTGAAAATTTGAAAAATGGCTTCTAAACTTCTAAGCGTCTAATGTCCCAAAAAAGTAAAATGACATTTATAAAACGATGCCAACATAAAGTAGACATATGGGGAATGTAAAATAATAACTATTTTTGGAGGTATTACTATTTATTTTGAAAGTAGAGAAATTGAAATTTGGAAATTTGCTAATTTTTCCAAATTTTTTGTAAATTTGTTATTTTTTTTATAAATAAAAATGAAATATTTTGCCACAAATTTACTACTGTCGTGAAGCACAATATGTGACGAGAAAACAATCTCAGAATGGCCTGGATAAGTAAAAGCGTTCCAAAGTTATTACCACATAAACTGACACATGTCAGATTAGCAAAAATCAGTCTGGTCACGAAGGTGCAAAATGGCCCGGTCATTAA
>ONZH01029976.1:0-24633 GCA_900303285.1 Rhinella marina
CCTCCTGAAAAATTTGTGGTAAAAGAGTGCCAGTTGGACCTCTAAAAAATGGCGTTTTTTGGTCAGCGTTAGGCAAAGACGATATGGAGGAGGAGGAGGAGTAGAGAAGAGAAGAGTAGAGAAAGAGGAATCGGATACATAAGTAATGTTAATCTTTAGCTGCTTTCCCCCGGAGGAGATTTGAATTCCGGTGAAATCCAGGCTTTGTTCATTTTAATAAGCGTCAGCCTGTCAGCGCTGTCAGTTGACAGGCGTGTACGCTTATCGGTGATGACGCCACCAGCTGCACTGAATACCCGCTCTGACAGCACTAGCGGCAGGGCAGGCCAGCACCTCCAAGGCGTACAGCGCCAGTTCAGGCCACGTGTCCAGCTTTGAAACCCAGTAGTTGTATGGAGGAGCAGAGTGATCGGTACGGACGTTGGTATGGTCAGCTAGGTACTCCCTCACCATCTTTCTGTACAGCTCCCCCCTACTCTGCCTAGACTGGGGACAGGTGACAGTGTCTTGCTGGGGTGACATAAAAGTGGCAAAGGCTTTGGAGAGCGTTCCCCTGCCAGTGCTGGACAAGCTGCCTGCTCGCCTCCTCTCCCCCGCTACTTGGCTCACAGAACCATGGCCTCTGCCGCTAGCGGCGTCAGATGGGAAGGATTGTTTCAGCCTTGTGCACCAGGGCCTGTTGATATCTATTTCACTCTCATACTCCTTTCCTCTGCAGGGATGAGAGTGGAAAGGTTCTGCTTGTACCGTGGGTCCAGGAGAGTGAACACCCAGTAATCGTGTTGGAAAAAATTCTTCTAACGCGAGGGTCACGGGATAGGCAGCCTAACATGAAGTCTGCCAATGTGCGCCAGAGTCCCAACACGCAAGAATTCCTCTCCTCACTGGACCTGACTCTCCATTTCCTCCTCCTCCTCCTCCAAGTCCTCCTCTTCAGCCCATACACGCTCAAGAGTTTAAGGACTGAGCACTGGTACCCTCTACTGTCTCGCCGACATTCTCCTCCTCTTCCTCCTCATCCTCATCCCCCTCCTCCGATACGCGCTGAGAAACAGACCGGAGGGTGCTCTGGCTATCAAGCGACGTATCTTCCTCCACCGTCTCTTGTGACAAGCGCAAAGCATCCGACTTGATGCTGAGCAGTGAGATTTTCAACAGGCAAAGCAGCGGGATGGTGAGGCTGATAATGGCGGCATCGCCGCTGACCATCTGTGTTGACTCCTCAAAGTTGCTCAACACCTGGCAGATATCAGACATCCACGTCCACTCCTCATTGTAGACTTGAGGAATCTGACTGACCTGACTACCAGTTCTGGTGGAAGTTGACATCTGGCAGTCTACAATCGCTCTGCGCTGCTGGTAAACTCTGGATAACATGTTTAATGTGGAATTCCATCTCGTGGGCACGTCGCACAACAGTCGGTGAGCGGGCAGTTGTAGGCGGCGCTGCGCTGCCCTGAGAGTGGCAGCATTTGTGGTCGACTTGCGGAAATGCTCACAGATGCGGCGCACCTTGGTGAGCAAATCAGACAGATTGGGGTATGTCTTGAGGAACCGCTGACCTATAAGATTGAACACGTGGGCCAGACATGGCATATGTGTCAGTCTGCCGAGTTGCAGAGCCGCCACCAGGTTACGCCCGTTGTCACACACAACCATGCCTGGCTTGAGGTTCAGCGGTGCCAGCCACTCATCGGTCTGCGCCGTGATGCCCTGTAACAGCTCTTGGGCGGTGTGCCTTTTGTCACCTAAGCTCAGCAGTTTGAGCACCGCCTGCTGGCGCTTACCCACGGCACTGCTGCTGCGCCTAGAGCTACCGACTGAAGGCGCCGTGCCCACGGATGGAAATTCGGTGGAGGAGGAGGGGTCGGAGGAGGAGGAGGGCATAGTACGTCTGAGAGACCGTGACGCGAGGTAGGCCCGCAATCCTCGGTGTGGGCAGTAACATGAGCGGCCCCAGGGTCATTCTCGGTCCCAGCCTCCACCAAGTTAACCCAATGTGCCGTCAGTGAGATATAGTGTCCCTGACCGGCAGCACTTGTCCACGTGTCCGTGGTTAGGTGGACTTTCTCAGAAACAGCCTTGGTCAGGGCACGGATGATGTTCTGTGACACGTGCTGGTGTAGGGCTGGGACGGCACATCGGGAAAAATAGTGGCGGCTGGGGACGGAATACCGAGGGGCAGCCACCGCCATGAGATTTCGAAAGGCCTTGGTCTCTACAGCCTATAGGGCAGCATCTCCAGGCTAAGCAATTTGGAGATGTGGACGTTGAGGTCTTGGGCATGTGGGTGGGTGGAACTGTATTTCCTCTTGCGCTCCAGCGTCTGCTGTAAAGACAGCTGAACGCTTCGCTGGGACACATTGGTGGACACTGTGGAGGATCGTGGAGGTGAAGGTGTGGTTTTCCGGCGGGAGGCGCTCGTGCCGGGGTCCTGGGCAGGGGGTTGACTAGCAGAGGCAGCGAGTGACGCGGGGGGTTGACTAGCAGAGGCAGCGAGTGACACAGGGGAAGGAGCAGTGTTGTGACCCGCAGGAGGTGGTGAACGGCCTTGGTTCCATTTGAGTGAGGGTGTTTAGCACTCATATGCCTGCGCATGCTGGTGGTGGTTAGGCTAGTAGTGGTGGCACCCCTGCTGATCCTGGTGTGGCACAGGTTGCACACCACAGTCCGTCAGTCATCCTCACTTTCTTTAAAGAACCTCCAGACTTGCGAACATCTAGGCCTCGCCACGGGAGCTTCACTACGTGGAACAGTTGCTGCTGATGCACCAGCTCTGGCCCTGCTTCTCCCTCTGGCCACACCACTGCCTCTTACAACCTGTTCTGGTGCAGCACTCGCCTCCCCCTCAGAAGCAGTCTTCACTTGGCATATCAACCCAGCTTGGGTCAGTCACCTCGTCATCCTCCGATTCCTCAGTCTGCTCCCTCCTCGAAATTCCTCCCCTAACAACAACTTCGCCACTGTCTGACAACCGTGTCTCCTCATCGTCCGACACCTCTTTACAAACTTCTTCCACTAAGTCAACATTGTCATCATCATCATCATCACCCACAGACTGCGACAGTTGGAAAACTTGGGCATCGGGAACGAGGTCAGCAGCAACCTGAGAAGTGGTTTGTGACTCTGGGAAGGGTCCAGAAAACAGTTCCTGAGAGTATGCCGGATCGCATTCCAAATTTCCTGGGAGGGGCAGACTGGGGGGAAGGAGGTTGAGGTGGAGGAGCCAGAGGAGTGCTCCCTTGGGTAACGTGGGTGGACTGCGTGGAAGACTGACTGGTGGACAAATTACTTGAAGCATTGTCCGCAATCCACAAGATCAGCTGTTCGCACTGTTGTGGTTTCAACAGTCCTCTACCACGTGTCCCTGTAAGTTGAGACATGAAGCTAGGGAGTGTAGCTCTGCGGCGTTCCCCTGCTCCCTCATCAGCGGGTACTGTCTCACCCTGCCCAGGACCACGGCCTCTGCCCCCTGCAGTAATTGAATGCCCACGCCCACGCCCCTTAGCCCTGGGGTTCAACATTTTTTGTATATAGGTGTATGATAAAAAAAAAATAAAAATTAAGTCCGGTAGAATTAAGTGACGTACAGAAAGTGTCACCTGGACAGATTATACGGATCGGAGCGAGTGTGCTGAACTGTGACACACAGAAAGGTTACACGCAGCTGAGTAAAATGGATTTGTATCACTGAGCTAAAACAACTGAAAATTTTTTTTTTTTTTTTTTTATTTTGTTTTTTTGGGAACGTGACGTGCAGGAAATATGGTAGAACTGACTGACACCCTGTTAACGGTGGCTATTTAGTCTGCGACCCAGACAAATGTCACACAGAGAGTTTTCTGGATCAAGCGGTAGATGATATTGGTAGCAAATGACTTGGTTGTATTCTGTGACGTACAGAAAGTGTCACCTGGACAGTATATATGGATTGTAGTGAGTCAGTACTGAACTGTGACACACAGAATGGTTCCACAGTGCTGTGTGCAATGGATTTGTATCACTGAGATAGAACAATAAAAAAAAAAACAGGGTTAGATATGGCGATAGCTGCACTACTAGTGCCAGCCAGACAAGTGACAAAAAAATAAAATAAAATGTCTTCTAGCCCTTAGAAGGGCTGTTGGGTTCTTTGTGGGTGATTCCTGCCTAACAGAGAACTAAATCCAGGCCCTAACACTGTCCTTGAAAGGCAGCAGCTCTATCCCTAACGATATCCAGACGGCATCTGAGCCGAGCACCGCGGCCAGTCACTAGTATATTCCAGGGTCACCTGATCAGGCCAGCCAACCCCTGCTATCGACATGTAAGGGCCCCACGTGATGCTGGGTGTACCGCAGAGTCTCCTGGCTTGTGATTGGCTGTGTTTTTAGGCGCCAAAAATGCACGATGCGGAAGTTGCCATTTCCTCGAGCATGGCGAGATACTCGTCCGAGCAGCGAGCACTTACGAGTACCCTAATACTCGAACGAGCACCAAGCTCGGACGAGTATGCTCGCTCATCTCTAGTTGTCACCCAACTCTTCCAGGATGAGAAAAGGAAAAAAAATATATATTTTTTGAGGTGCAGGGATTTTTTTTCTTAGAAATTAAAAATTTAAAGGAACATGAAATTATTCTGGGCTCTGAGGGTGAGTAAGCCGTCTCTAGGACGGAGCGTTTGTCAGACGCCGCCGGACGCCTCCATTAAAATCATGCTTGTCCAATCAGGCTAACGAGATGGAAAGAGATGCCCGCTCAGGTAGAAAGCTGATGGCGGAGGGCAGACAGAGATTAATCTGACGCCGCGGAGCTGCCCATTAGAACAAGGGATGAGGTGACCCCCGCGCCATGACCTTTAATTATCTGATCAGCCAAATGCCTTTTATCACGCCGTAAATGTGATTAAGACCCAAGCGTTCAAAGAAAACAGACTGTTTAGCCGCTGGGCTGTGGCACTAATGTGCCGCCGTTCCAGCGGGGGGCGGGTGGCGAATATATGCGAGCAATAACACGGCAGAAAGCAAAATCACATACAGAGAATCTATAGTCCTGTTCATCCTGATCCTCCTGGTTCATGAATAGAATGCTAAAATTACAGTAAAGACCGACACACCAATAGAGCAGAACGTAAGGGGAGCGCACAGGGGTAAAAAAGGAATAATGTTGTTTTATTAGACCTTGTGAAAAGTGTTTCGCTATTGCAGAGAGGTAAGTGAATATACCGTGGTCATTGCACAGTTCTTATACACATTTTCAAGATCTTTGCTTGCTGTCAGCGAAAGGGAACTGTTTTTTTTTTTTTTTGCCTTGAGAGCCTGAAAACTGGACCCAGTCTAGTCCTGCTCACAGCTGATGGGTTTGTTACAGTGGATCAGCACAGGCAAAAGATTTTATCCCGACATCCAGAACAAAAAGAGTTTGTTTTTTTTGTTTGTTTTTTTGCTGCTGTTGTTGAGAATACATTGTAACGAACTCTTCAGCTGTGTTAAGAGGACTGAATAGCAATTCATTTATGAAGATTCTCTAGTTTTATCCCAATAAAGTGTACAATAAAAATTTTGGCTCCTTTTAATACATTTCTCACTATTTCTAAGATCTTTGCTTGCTGTTAGTGAATTGGAGCATTCTTGCTTACATCCAGAGGCTAAAACTCTGTCCTGTTCTAATGCTTCTCACAGCTGAGTGTCTGTTACAATTGTATCCAGTCAGTCTGGACAGTCCTCCTTGTGCTCCAAGCTGCTACATCCTGCGCTGATACATTGTATCAAACATACTCATATAAATTATGTTTAATCTCCTTATACTGAAGTATTCTGCACCATTTCCAACATCTCTGCTTGCTGTTAGTGAATGTTAAGATGCTTGTTTAAAACCTGTACTTCTCACAGCTGAAGGTTTGTCACTGTTGATCAGTGCAGAGCGTCAGTGTGAGCTCAGCATCCTGGACTCCAGAGGGATACATTGTATCTGCGCTGATACATTGTAACCAACTTTCAGAGTGGGGAAAGAGCTTTGTGCTGCTGATGTGTTTACCTTGCAGAGGATTGTCTAGACTGGGTACAACTGTAGCAAACCCTCAGCTGTGAGGCATATTATTACGGCTCAGGACTCCTCCCCCTTTATATTATGATATCAATGTGACATTAAATATGGATGACCGATAGACAGATGATCCCATTACTCATCACGTCTGCTGGGAGCTCCATTACTTGTACTGCTGACTGCAGATCGGAGGGTGTCAGACGTTGCCCCGGAGACCAAAGAGCAGGAACATTTGATTATTATCTTAGCTGAGTGCCAGCGGGCGGGGGCCAGGACCCTCCATTAATGGGGCAGACAGAGATGCCCTGAGGTGCCCTGTGGGGGGTGCAGTCCTCATCCCTTCCAGGTGTGCAGAACAATATGACAAGGGAGTGTCCAGGATAAGGAAAACATGGTTTCATTCTTTCCAAAACAGCGCCACACCTGCCCACAGGTTGTGCCTGGTATTGCAACTCAGCCCCATTCATTTCGATTGAGCTGAGATGCAATACCAGACATAACCTATGGACAAATGTGGCGCTGTTTCTGGAACAAAAAAACAACAACAATGTTTTTCTAATCCTGGAGAATCCCTTGAAGCCTCTCCAGCCCCCTGTACACCAGTAGAAGAACCACAGGTCTCAGTATCTCAGGCTCCTAGTATTTGATACAATGTAACAGTTTCCATTTGTTATCAGGGTTCCCAGGTTTTTATGTTCACAGAACCCCCAGAAATGTGAGGGAATGCTCAATCCCTGCCATTCCTGGGTGTCTTTATTTCCGCTTCTGCATTGGCTTTCCTGAATAAATCATATTCTTCCACCACTAGAGGAAGAGCATGAAGAGCGCCGGGTGTCAAGAGCGGCATCGGCGTCCGTAGCAGGAGTTGATTTATATATATTATCTGATCTGTGGTCTGATTGGGGGCCTTAATAACATGGTCTGGGGTCTGAATGTGGTCTGATATGAGGTCTAATGAAAAATATTTATTTTTCTTATTTTCCTCCTCTAAAACCTAGGTGCGTCTTATGGTCAGGTTCATCTCATAGGATGAAAACTACAGTATATGCAAATGAGCCTGGGACATTGCTATTACACTTAGAGGCTCTGCTCTCTCTGCAACTTTGCGGTTTGATAGGAGTCGGACCAGGCAGTGAAAACATGATAACGCCTGGCCCTGTCAGTCAAAGTGCAGAGGACCTTGAGCTGCAGAGAAAGTAGAGTGTCTAGGTGCAATGGAAACTATCATTTGCATATTTTTTTCAGCAATGCGGACACATATGAACATGGGACAAACACAGATGACTTCAGCTGCCAGGAGCACATGTAACAGGTCAGCCAGTGTCATAGGGACAAAGCTGCTGAAAGATGCCCTTTGAAAGATAAATTTGTATTTGTGTTCCATAGTATGGAAAACCCCTTTAAAACATAAATGTATGTTTGCCTTTAGCCACCACTAGAGGGAGCTCACTGCATGCTGTTATATCTTAGAAAACACCTTTAAAAGATACATTTGTATTTACCTTAGGCTGCCACTAGAGGGAGCTCACTGCATGACTTTCTACATTGAAATCAGTATGCAGTAAGTCCCTAAGCTTGAACCCAGTTACTACCATAGCGGCAGACCATGCAACTGCTATGGGGCCCAGAGCAAGAGGGGGCCCAGTCTTAGTTGGGATTATCTCCTCTTCTACGGGGGGGTGAAAACTTGGTCAGGACTCTTCCCTCTAAAGGAACAACTTTTAGCAAATGAGCAGTGGAAAAATGGCCCAAGAGTCATTGAAAGGGGTTTAGGCCGAAACCCTTCTGTCCTGTGTGGGGGGCCTGGTGTGATCCTTGCTATGGGGCCCTTACTTCTCTATGTACGCCACTGCTATAACCCCTGTGTTACTGTCTGATGTATACAGGGTCGGACTGGCACATCAGAGTACCAGAGGATCCTTTGGTGTGCCCTTATTAAGGTGGACCCTTAATAAACCAGGACCTTTAAGGTGCTATACATATATATATATATATATATATATATATATATATGCAGTGCCTTGCGAAAGTATTCGGCCCCCTGGGACTTTTCAACCTTTTGTCACATTTCAGGCTTCCAACAAAAAGATAGAACATTTTAATTTTTTGGTGAAGAATCAACAACAAGTGGGTCACAATTGTGAAGTGGAAGGAAATTTATTGGATCATTTAAACTTTTTTTCTACTAATAAAACTGAAAAGTGCGGCGTGCAAAATTATTAGTCCCCCTTGCATTAATACTTTGCTGCGATTCCAGCTGCGGTCTCTTGGGGGATGTCTCTATCAGTTTTCACATCTAGAGATGAAATTCTTGCCCATTCTTCCTCTTTGAGGTTGGATGGAGACGTTTGTGAACAGCAGTTCTCAGCTCTTTCCACATCTTCTCCATTGGATTCAGGTCTGGACTGTGACTCGGCCGTTCTAAGACCTGGAGACCTTTATTTTTGAACCATTCCATTGTAGATTTTGCTTTATGTTTGGGATCATTGTCTTGTTGGAAGATAAATCTCCGTCCTAGTCTCAGGTCTTTTCATCCAGAATGGTCCTGTATTTGGCTCCATCCATCATCTTCCCTGTCCCTGCTGATGAAAAGCCCAAACCATGATGCTGCCCCCACCATGTCTGACAGTGGGGATGGTGTGTTCAGGGGGATGAGCTGTGTTGCTTTTATGCCAAACATATCGTTTTGCATTGTTTCCAAAAAGTTGGATTCTGGTTTCATCTGAGCAGAGCCCCTTCTTCCACATGTTTGGTGTCTCCCAGGGGCTTGTGGTAAACTGTAAACCAGACTTTTTATGGATATCTTTGAGAAATGGCTTTCTTCTTGCCGCTCTTCCATAAAGGGCAGATTTGTGAAGTGTTGGACTGATTGTTGTCCTGTGGACAGACTCTCCCACCTCAGCTGTAGATCTCTGCAGTTCATCCAGAGTGATCATGGGCCTCTTGGCTCCATCTCTGATCAGTCTTCTCCTTGTTTAGAGGGACGGCCGGATCTTGGTAGATTTGCAATGGTCTGATACTCCTTCCATTTCAATATGACGCTTGCACAGTGCTCCTTGGGATGTTTAAAGCTTGGGGAATCTTTTGGTCTCCAAATCCGGCTTTAAACTTCTCCACAACAGTATCAGGGACCTGCCTGGTGTGTTCCTTGGTCTTCATGATGCAGAACCCTGAGACTATCACAGAGCAGGAGCATTTATACGGAGACTTGATTACACACAGGTGGATTCTATGTATCTTCATCAGTCATTTAGGACAACATTGGATCATTCAGAGATCAACTTCTGGACTGAAGGGAAATGGGACGAATAATTTTGCACTTTTCAGTTTTATTATTACAAAAAAAGTTTAACTGATCCAATAAATTTCCTTCCACTTCCCAATTGTGACCACTTGTTGTTGATTCTTCACCAAAAATGTAAAATGTTATATCTTTTTGTTTGAAGCCTGAAATGTGGCAAAAGGTTGAAAAGTTCCAGGGTGCCGAATACTTTCGCAAGGCACTGTATATATATATATATGTATATATTAGAGATGAGCTAATCTATTCGCCGCTTCGTAGATTTGTATCCATTTTTTCAACTCCGAAGCGAATCCGGATTTTGTAAGATTTGCTTTGTATTATTCGTAAATGTTCTTTAAATTTTGAACGCTACGTACGCAACATAGGCATTCTTCTTGCCCCCTCCCCCGGCCCCCCGAAGCGGGAAAATGACAATATGCCCCCTCAGAAGCGGGAAAAACGGGAAAACTAGCCCGGCCCACCGGGAACTTTCTGTCTGCAAGTTTAGGGAGTGAAGACTCCTCCCTCATTACTCCGCCCTCCAGTTCAAGCCAGCGGTGAACAAGATCCAGCCCAGAGTCAGATCACAGCAAACAGCATGGCGAAAGAACTGCGTCCCAAGTGGGGAGAAATGGTCTTTGGGGAACCACTGCCCGCTCCAGAGATCAGGGCATCTCAAGTCTGTAAGAGAGTCTCACAGCCTCCTGACTCCATATTCGCCTTGCCAGCTACTGCTGCTGGTGTGGCTCGTGAGGCAGCTGGTGCGGCTGGAGCATCCACTTCGCCGCACAGGAGGAGAACAACACTTTCTATTCAGCAAAATCTGATTGTGCCAGCGTCGGTGAAGGCCCATGCCCAGACCCTATGGGAGTACAAGAATGCGGTGGAGGACTGGGTCATCCAGGTACTGGACCATCCGAGGCCAGGTGACCCTACACTGGAGCGGCAAAAAGGGAACCGTCCTGTGGTTTTCAGTGGAGCGAGGCTCTGGCTTCCTGACGGATGACGAGGACGGCAAGGAGTACTTCGTGGGCCGCAGGTCAGTGAAATGGCCGTACCTGCCCCAACCCCATCACAGCCTATACGTGGGGGATCAGGTGGAATATACCCCCATGGCATCCCTGAAAAGCCCCTTTGCTACCGGGGATACCCTACTACCTAAGCCCCTGGTCCCAACATCACCACCTGAAGTTTGGCCGGAGGAACCACCAGGCAAAGTACTGGTGTGCTGCCTTCAGGAGTCACCAGATGGCACCCTCCGCTCCAGGGAGAAGCCACAGGCGGAGCCTCTGATACCTGGACTGCCACCACCATCACAGTCCTTTCAGCTGGGTCAGTTGACGACATCATTGTTTACTTTCCAGTCCACGGTGATCCACCAGTACCAGCTACCGTGGAAGATGAAGCCAGCAGCAGCCAGGAGAGCTGGAGCTTCTTCCCTGGGTGCAACCTTGCCTGAACCGCTGCAGCCAGAAATCCTTAGCCCTGCTGTCCTGGCAGGAGAATCTGGAAAAATAAAGGCACAAGTTGTTGCAACGCTCTCCAGGGTAACCACCACCCGGACCCGGTCAAGTCCGACTTCTGAAAGAAGAAGGCAGTGGAGTTCCAACACGGCAGCGAGCTTGGCCTACAGGAGGCAGGAGCGTCCTCTGATGTCTTTCAGCAGTAGCTCAAGCGAGCAGGACTTCAGGTCCCTCATCTGAGGAACCCGACTACTGGCTGATTTAAAAGACACTCCAGAGGACCTATGGGAGCCACACCATGGACTGCACCTGACGGGTGAGAGCTAGTTGGCACTTTTTTGTTTAGTTTGTATTGCCCCCTGTTTGACTCTCACCCAGATGGTCATGGCTTGTCAGGACTCCCCCCCCCCCCCCCTATTCTGCAGAAAATTCCCAGTTGCGCCCAAGCGCGTCTATTCCCCCCCCCCCCCACCCTTCTCAGGTTATTTGGGTTCTCTATTTGAGGGTTCTCTATTTGCTGCTATTTTATACCATCCATGTGGATTACACGTTACTTGTTTGGATTACAAAATTACCTCATGTGGATTACAATTGAATTTTGGACTGTGTTCCAGTGTTTTATCATGCCAAGCAGCCATGAGGAGAGACTCAAACGTAAATCTGAGCCTTTTATGATTGCAAAAAGTGAAATTGCACTAAAATGTTTGCACACTGTCTTTGCTGTATTTTAGCTACACTGTTTTTACAGGTTCAGCAACGTTCAAGCACTTTAGCCCATTGTGTGTATTCTTTTTCCGGTACTGCAATGTCTCCTATTATGCACTTATTGTATGGTGTTTTTAGTAAATTATGCACTTAGCCGGATAGATAGCATCTTACTTTTCTACCTCATATGGACTGCCTCTAAAGACTGTACGCTGCAGCCTAGCCTCGTGCGTATGACGCAATCGCGAGTCAATAACACGCTAAGGATTCATACGCACTTTGTACGTTAATGCTTACGTATTACACACTTTTAACAGCGCTGACTGTATGTTCGTATTTTATGTAGGAATGTTCTCAAAACAACGATTAGTTTTGAAAGTATAATTGACCGAATAAATTCGTATTAAGAACCAATCTTGTCAGAAATTCGCGATTATTCACCGAAGTGAATTTTGGATGATTCGCTCATCTCAAATATATATATCTTATCGAGCTGCAATACCTGATAACCCATGGACAGGGCTGGTGCTGTTTTTGGAAGAAAGCAGACTTGTTTTTAACTTTTCCTAAACTTTGCTTCCAGTGAACTTAATTATTTGACGAGTCTCCTGGAAACAATGGTGAGACGAGTGGAAAAGATCTAATGAGATGAACGTGGAAGAGAAGACCTCGCTGACCCATCAGGATTGTTTCCAGGAGCTCAGAAAGAGACCAGCCGTTCTTAGAAATCATTGATCTGAGTAAGTGGCGATCGATGAGGTCCTGTGTTCACATCTGAATGTTAATCAATCACATTTTATTAAAAATT
Source organism: Rhinella marina (assembly GCA_900303285.1). Classification (NCBI taxonomy): domain Eukaryota; kingdom Metazoa; phylum Chordata; class Amphibia; order Anura; family Bufonidae; genus Rhinella; species Rhinella marina. The sequence continues at coordinate 12,284 of ONZH01029976.1, forward strand.
CAGATGATGGATCATAGGGGAAAGTGGATGATAGGAGTTCTAGTCAAGACTTAAAGAAGATAGACTGAGGCGTGAGGCACCACAGCACCTCATTCACTCAAAGGTTCAGCTTCACTTTAGTGACTTTATTGCAGTCATATACCCAACCTGTGGTGGTTAAAGCAACACCAGGGCTGTCGAAGGCTGGAGTATCGGGAATGAGCCTGCCTAGCTGGAGCGGAGTTGCCCAGCCATTGCTGTCTTACCTTTTTATGGGTGCCATTAGAGTGCATTCACCATATATAGCTACTAAAACTTGGGCACCACATGCCTTGAGCTCCCCCTGGTGGTGATTCAGGTACAATAGTTTTATCATTTAGGTCTATTTGTACAAGGGGAGCAGGTGATCTGAGGGTCTATATTGGATGGAATTAAACTGTACAGAACTAAATGCAGGGAATTATCTACTTGAATTGGTAGGGATCATATTTCACAGCAAAGTGACGCCCATGATTAATGTAAAATATGAAAATCAGTCATCATATAGTACATGACAATCTCTGTCTAAGGCTAGTATTACGCCAGCAGATGTGGGGAGGAAAGCGTTCCTTCCCGCCAATCGCCTGCTCGTTAGCGGAGGACAGGGCTGCCATCAGGAATTTCGGGGCCCCCTACAGGCAAATTTCGCGGGCCCCCCCCCCCCCTTTTGGGTAAACTTTACAGATTGCAAAATGGCTAACTTTTTTTTCTTAACAAGTCGCATCATTGTGTGTATTATCCCTGTACGGTGACATCACTGTGTGTATTATCCCTGTACAGTGACATCACTGTGTGTATTATCCCTGTACAGTGACATCATTGTGTTTATTATCCCTGTACGGTGACATCACTGTGTTTATTATCCCTGTACAGTGACATCGCTGTGTTTATTATCCCTGTACTGTGACATCCCTGTGTTTATTATCCCTGTACAGTGACATCACTGTGTTTATTATCCCTGTACAGTGACATCACTGTGTTTATTATCCCTGTACAGTGACATCACTGTGTTTATTATCCCTGTACTGTGACATCACTGTGTTTATTATCCCTGTACAGTGACATCGCTGTGTTTATTATCCCAGTGCAGGAAGAGGTAAGTGGTCTGTGTTTGTGTGTTTGTTTTCTATTTTTCAGGGTCGTGAATGCAGAGGACTACGTCGGATTCGGTGGACTACGTCGGACCAGCTTTTTTTTTAATAAAATGGTCAAACAGGGGTCTGGGGGAGTGTTTATTTCAATAAAATGTTTTATACTGGTGTGTGTGTATTTTTTTTACAATACTACAGTTTTAGTAATTACGGCTATCTACAGACGGCCCTGATTACTAATACTGGGCTTAGTGCTTGCCGGTATGGCAGGCCAGCACTAACCCCAACATCTATTACCTCGGCACCCACCGCCACCAGGGGTGCCGGGAAGAGCCGGGTACCCGCAGGACCGGACCTTCTAAATTGAGGGTCTGGCTCTGGGGCGGCTGCAGGCTGGTACCATTAGGCTGGGAAGGGCCAATAACCATGTCCCTTCCCACCCTGGTAGTGCCAGGCTGCCGCTGCTGGTTGTATCTGGCTGGAAAAGGAAAAAAGGGGGGGACCCCACGCCATTTTTTTAAAATTATTTAATTATTTTTGTAAAAAAATGGAGTGGGGTCCCCCCTTTTTTCCTTTGCCAGCAAGATACAACCAGCAGCGGCAGCCTGGCACTACCAGGGTGGGAAGGGACATGGTTATTGGCCCTTCCCAGCCTAATGGTACCAGCCTGCAGCCGCCCCAGAGCCAGACCCTCAATTTAGAAGGTCCGGTCCTGCGGGTACCCGGCTCTTCCCGGCACCCCTGGTGGCGGTGGGTGCCGAGGTAATAATGTTGGGGTTAGTGCTGGCCTGCCATACCGGCAAGCACTAAGCCCAGTATTAGTAATCAGGGCCGTCTGTAGATAGCCGTAATTACTAAAACTGTAGTATTGTAAAAAAAAATACACACACAAGTTTAAAACATTTTATTGAAATAAACACTCCCCCAGACCCCTGTTTGACCATTTTATTAAAAAAAAAGCTGGTCCGACGTAGTCCACCGAATCCGACGTAGTCCTCTGCATTCACGACCCTGAAAAATAGAAAACAAACACACAAACAAACACAGACCACTTACCTCTTCCTGCGGTGGGATAATACACACAGCGATGTCACAGTACAGGGATAATACACACAGCGATGTCACTGTACAGAGATAATAAACACAGCGATGTCACTGTACAGAGATAATAAACACAGCGATGTCACTGTACAGAGATAATAAACACAGCGATGTCACTGTACAGGGATAATAAACACAGTGATGTCACCGTACAGGGATAATAAACACAGTGATGTCACAGTACAAGGATCGGCGTCTCGTGGCCCAATCAGACCTCAGATCAGCGTCTCGTGCCCCCATCAGACCTCGGGTCAGCGTCTTGAGCCCCCATCAGACCTCAAATAGCGTCTTGTGCCCCCATCAGACCTCAGGTCAGTTTAATGTGCCCCATCAGACCTCAGGTCAGCTCTTGTGCCCCATCAGACCTCAGGTCAGCTCTTGTGCCCCCATCAGACCTCAGATTAGGGTCTTGTGCCCCATCAGACCTCAGGTCAGCTTAATGTGCCCCATCAGACCTCAGGTCAGCTTAATGTGCCCCATCAGACCTCAGGTCAGCTTAATGTGCCCCATCAGACCTCAGGTCAGCTTAATGTGCCCCCATCAGACCTCAGGTCAGCTTAATGTGCCCCCATCAGACCTCAGATCGGCTTAATGTGCCCCATCAGACCTCAGGTCAGCTCTTGTGCCCCCATCAGACATCAGATCAGGGTCTTGTGCCCCATCAGACCTCAGGTCAGCTTAATGTGCCCCATCAGACCTCAGGTCAGCTCTTGTGCCCCCATCCATCAGACCTCAGGTCAGCCATTTCTGCCCCCCATCAGACCTCAGGTCAGCCAAACCCCCCCCCCATCCCCCCCCCCCCGGGGGCCCCAGCCACAAAAAATACTTACAAAAAGCTGCTCCGGTCTTCTTCTCCTTCTCCTGCGCGCGCCTTCTTCTCCTGCAGTGTGTGATCCCGCGAGACCTGTGACCCAGCGCTGGATCTCGCGGGATCACACAGCCAGCCCAGGAGGAAGCGCGCAGCCAGGAGTCGGAGACCGAAGCCAGCGGCAGGGTAAGTATTAAAGAACTTAGCCAGCGGCCCCCGGCGCCTCCACTCATTATCGTGCGGCACAGACCGCACAGTCTGCAGCCCACCGGCCGGGCCCCCCCCCCAGTGTCCTAGAGTCCGGGCCCCATAGGGCAGTACCAGTTGTACTGCCCTATCGGCGGCCCTGGCGGAGGAGACAACTGCTACTACATGCAGCGATCTCCTCCACAGTATGGGGAGCAGTGATCGTTATGCCATCGATTGTCCCCATACAGAATCATTATTTGCTGGCAGCACACCATGATTGCACAGTGCGATCTGATGCTGGCAATCATCGCTGACGAGTGTTCCTACAATACTGGAGGCAGTGGGGGACATTACTGGGGGAGGTGAGGGACAGTAATGGGGGCAGTGGGGGACAGTACTGGGGGCAGTGGGGGACAGTACTGGGGGCAGTAAGGGAAATTACTGGGGAAAGTGGAAGGACACTATTGGGGAAATATTATTATTACTAGAGACCAGGAGTGTAACGATCACGGTCACAGAGGGTGCGACCAGGCCCAGCGTGGGTGCCCGATCTAAAGTTTGCCCTGGGGCCAATAGATTTCTAGTTATACCACTGGATCTCCCCATTCGTTCCTCTCCTAGATTTACATCGAGCTGACAGCTCAAGATGAGTATCATTTCCGCTGCAGCTCAGAGGGTGTGTAAGTAAGTAATCTTTCCTTTATAAGTCCCTACAAGTTGAGGGGTCCTGCACAAGTCCTTTAACGGTGCATTAGTCCTTTGTATGCAGTCATACAGATAGGTCTGAAATTTATATAGGTGGGTGACTCTGAGATGGGACCCCAAATGGTTACTCTTAAAGGGGCCCTCCAGTTTACAAAACCCATTATGAATTCATATAGGAGTGGGGTCCTCTATTCCTCTGTGGAGTGGGCCTGTCCTGTCCTGCATTGAATGGGCATTGTGTAATACTCCATCTTCCCTGAGGGGGCACTGCAGGGAAACTGAACCCTTACTTCCAGGATTTACCACAGATTATGGCTGAAGGAAGAGCTTATTATCCGGGAATAGTGGGACTGTCCAAAGTGGGCAACCCCTGTATATTATCTGCACCTCTTGGAAGAAAGAGGGAAAATGGCAAAAATTAGTTAGAGGTTTACTCCGCACATACTTACAGAGGACTACCTTCTGTCACCTGGGGAGAAGATTCAGTTCTCTGCCCTTGTTCTGTATCTAAATATCCAGTGGTGCGTCCACTGGCAGCCATGGCACCAACTATGGCTGCCCCCTGATAGCTATGTACAGTCGTGAGGCTTCTGACACCTATCGACATGGACCATGGGACTTTGGGCGTGACCTCTGCTTGGACCTGGACCTTCTCTATACGCCATATGTCCAATGAGTTCAGAAATGGTCAGGGTCGGCTGAGAGCAGGCAGATAGATCTATAAAGGAATGTGGGAACAGTTGGTGACATCCGTGGGCAGCTGGCCATTATTCCCAGGTCCACTTTACTTCTTTCATATTTTCCGGCTCGTATTTAATGGCCCTTTAATTGCCCCCCCCTCCCCGCGCATTGTACGGAGCGCGGCGAGAGAATTCAGTGGATGCTTTCAACACTTCATCATGGCCATAACCCTGAACTGCATGTTCCTGGCCGTGTGCACTTTCCAATTATGTGTCAATCACAGGAGGCTCAAGGACTGAGGAGAGCGGAGATAATTACAGCCCTCAAATACATATACATCTAAAAAAAATCACGAAAAACTCCCGCTCCACACAGAGAACTTCACGTTGATCAGTTTGGCTTCCTGAATTCAGAAGAGGCGATTGATTGAGAACTTGGCAGGGCCGCGGCTAATGACTCTTTATGGGGTACTTTACTAAATTGTGGAGTTACAGCCTGTAATATTATAATTTCAGTGCAGCGATCGAACTTTCTAAAGAACATTTCAGTTGGAGCCTTTTGCATGCATTATAGGTTTAGAAACAGGAGCAAGTCCCAAATCCTTCTTTAACTTTCCACTTGGCTGAATATGACTTGAGATGTGTTACAATAACATGGTTTTAGGATACTCTGCCAGGAGATGTCCATCCTGTATCAGGTTATGGTGGCCCCCCGGTGGTTGTGAGGTGAATTGCAGTCTGATAAGGGTATTGCTATAATGTTGCGATATTTAATTGAATTAGTTTCATGATAAAATGGACTCCTGAACCAAATTATGGTTAAGGTAAGGGGGTGGGGGCACATCTGTACATGTAATAAAGCGGGGTCACTTTAATACTAGAGGACCTCCGACACAGTACTGGTTCCCACAGCTGACTGGAGAGCCAACCACTAGGGTGACGCATGTTCTGTATAGATGGAGGATGAGCTCTAAGAAGAAATGTGTTTGGAGGGACCAAGGAACTCCAGAATGACAACAGATTGCTGTGCACCGTGGTATTTGGTGTATCTGAGGTGGTACGTTGTGCTGCACTGTGGTATTTGGTGTATCTGAGGTGGTACGTTGTGCTGCACTGTGGTATTTGGTGTATCTGAGGTGGTACGTTGTGCTGCACTGTGGTATTTGGTGTATCTGAGGTGGTACGTTGTGCTGCACTGTGGTATTTGGTGTATCTGAGATGGTACGTTGTGCTGCACTGTAGTATTTGGTGTATCTGAGGTGGTACTTTGTGCTGCACTGTACTATTTGGTGTATCTGAGGTGGTACTTTTTTTACAGAGCACAATATGAAATGTAAGGGGCGCTCTGATTTGTTTCTATGGGCAACAAATAAACTTCTACACCTAGACAGCTTTCATACATAAGGGCCGAGGTGTTTTACATCAGAGGAAAAGCAAACTAAAACAAAGCAGAGAGAACATGCATTGGACAAGTGATTTATGCACAGTTTATTGAAAGTTTAGATATGCTAAGAAGTACTTGCCTTAAAGGAGTTTTCTCAGCCGTTGATTCACTGGCTGACAGGCAGTTTGCACTCACACTGTCTCCTCAGGCTGTGGAGGGGGGGGGGTCTCCAGCAGTTATTACTCTGACAGAACAGGAGATTGTGATCTCTAACACAATTATAGTTAAAGCTTCTCAGTCCTCACAACACTTGGACCTTTTACTTACTGCAGGTAATCACTCAGAGCTCAGTCCCATCATTCTTCACTGCTATCAGCCAATCAGATAACAGCCTTTCTGGTCTTCAGGTTACCATAGAAACCTGTGTGCAGTGAGAGACCTGCTGAACTGTCTATAGTTCATGAGTGACCAATGTATTTAGAAAATATCTTCTTTTAACTGCCCCTTTATGATGAAAGCTAATCTTTATAACTAGTGAGAAAACCCCTTTAATCCTGTTTTCTCCAGCAGATCTGAGATGAGTGCAGCCATTCCTTCCCAGTGACTTTTTCCTCTGATCTGTAGCGGAGGAGCTTCACTACTGAGCATCTACATAAAGGGCAGCACACAGTCATCTCAACTGAAAGCCTAGATCCTTAGATCAGGAATAGAACAGACATTTATAGGACATTTCATCATTTTCCCAAATTATTATGGAAATATATTCAGCACATACTGCACTGAACTAAATGTACCAATTTGTTATATATTTCTGGAGTCGGTTCATTTTATATCGACTCCAACTCAACCAAAATGGGCACCTACTCCGACTCCTGCAGATCCTTTCCTGGTTCTTTCCTCATCTACTGCAGCTTAGTTTTATTTTTTAAACCCGCTGAGCACCCTCATCAATGACACCCCAGGCAGTGGCCTACTCTGCCACCTCGTCCATACAGTAACATGGTTGACAAGATTATTTCATTATTCTACGTAAGATGGTCATCAAAACGGAGAAACCAAGCAAATTTTTCACGTCCAGTTCCGCTTATCTACCCCTGCTTGGCTCTTTTACATCCGCACTAATGGTTTACCCTCATGCAGAAGCATCACCGACGTTTCCAGAGTTTTAGGTTCTCCTGTCACTAGGGGTATTGTCAGCAATTAGATAGCTCTCCGTCACGCTTAACTAGAGAAGAACTGCAGAAGCGGAGATGCCGAATTCCCTCCGAGCATGACCTTAACACTGCGTTCTTAACATTTTATTTTACGCCTCCACCAAGAAACAAAATCCCGCCATGTTTAGGAGAGGAGCTTCTCCCGGGACCTGATCTGAGAATTGATTGCAATCTTGAAAACATGTGCAAGGTTAATAGGGATTTCTGACATGCTGTCGGGGGCACGTGGACTCAACATATAGCCATCAATCTATAGAGATGGCGGAGAGGGGGTGCAGCGTACGGATCCCTCCTCATCGGAACATCGGATCTCCGTCACACTCCACAGGAGCAGGAGACGTTTGTCAGGCTATGGGTCACATACAGTAGAAGACGCAGCGGATCTGATCTGTTGTCAGTATCTCATCACTGACAGGTTGTCAGCTGGAGGAGTCGCGGATCCGGCGCCGCTCATCTCCACTGCTGGGCGACATGTGGCTGGCTGCAGGGAAGAACTGTTCTTCTAATTAATGAGGGGGTGTTAAGGACACATCACAAGCATACAATGTTCTCAGCTGTGGTTCTAGAGGCTGGCGTCGGCGGATGATGAGAGTAGGGGTCATCTCATTAAGATGGGTGAGGTCTACAGAGAAAAACAGAGGTAAACACAACTGGGATAATGATGTCTAATTTATAAGTCCGCTGCTCAGGCTGTGTTGACACTCTGTGGACGCACAGGGGTGCAGCCATCATATATCCCAAACCAGTCAAATTGACTGCAGCTAAACAAAGGTTCACTGTCGTTAGGATAGGGGGTCCAGCTCCTGGCACTTGCGCCAATTCACTTGGCTTGGAGTACTTTTTTCGATCACTACATGGGGTATGGCGCTGTGCTTGTTCTGGTGCATTTTGATTGGTGATGGAGCTGGGAGTTATACTGCCAACATTTCCTGAGGATTGGTCATCCATGGTAAAGTCACGGACTGCTCCATGATGGCCGCATGATTTATCTAGCAGCATACCTTGTGTGTCTACACAAATGTCCATAATTAAAGGAGTTGTCCCAGATTAGGAAAATTTTATGGCTGTCTCCTACTGAATCCAGTGCCATGCTTGTCCATGGCTTGTGCCCGATACTGCACCTCTGCTCCATTGAATGGGTCTGAGTTGCTTACAACCTGTGGATAGGGGTGGTGATCAGTGTTCCCTCTAAGCCTGGGCTGCTGCTGAGCGGGGTCGGCTCAGAGCTGGGCACAACGCCATCAAAGGTGGGCGATAGGAAAACCTAAGATAATTGTCACATCAAAGACATACATTATAACCTCTGTGCTATCCCATACAATATAGTATAATCCCTGCACCATGCTGTATAATATACAGTATAATCCCTGCACCATGCTGTACAATATACAGTATAATCCCTGCACCATGCTGTATAATATACAGTATAATCCCTGCACCATGCTGTATAGTATACAGTATAATCCTGCACCATGCTGTATAGTATACAGTATAATCCCTGCACCATGCGATATAATATACAGTATAATCCCTGTACCATGCTGTACAATATACAGTATAATACCTGCACCATGCTGTACAATATACAGTATAATACCTGCACCATGCTGTATAGTATACAGTATAATCCCTGCACCATGCTGTATAGTATACAGTATAATCCCTGTACCATGCTGTATAATATACAGTATAATCCATATCCCATGCTGTATAATATACAGTATAATCCGTACACCATGCTGTATAGTATACAGTATAATCCATACACCATGCTGTATAATATACAGTATAATCCATATACCATGCTGTATAATATACAGTATAATCCATATACCATGCTGTATAATATACAGTATAATCCGTACACCATGCTGTATAATATACAGTATAATCCATATACCATGCTGTATAATATACAGTATAATCCCTACACCATGCTGTATATATAACAGTATAATCCTACACCATGCTGTATAATATACAGTATAATCCATACACCATGCTGTATAATATACAGTATAATCATACACCATGCTGTATAATATACAGTATAATCCATACACCATGCTGTATAATATACAGTATAATCCACACCATGCTGTATATATACAGTATAATCCCTACACCATGCTATAGTATACAGTATAATCCATACACATGCTGTATAATATACAGTATAATCCATACACCATGCTGTATATAATATACAGTATAATCCGTACACCATGCTGTATAATATACAGTATAATCCGTACACCATGCTGTATAATATACAGTATAATCCGTACACCATGCTGTATAATATACAGTATAATCCGTACACCATGCTGTATAATATACAGTATAATCCATACACCATGCTGTATAATATACAGTATAATCCGTACACCATGCTGTATAATATACAGTATAATCCGTACACCATGCTGTATAATATACAGTATAATCCGTACACCATGCTGTATATATATACAGTATAATCCATACACCATGCTGTATATATACAGTATAATCCGTACACCATGCTGTATAATATACAGTATAATCCGTACACACCATGCTGTATAATATACAGTATAATCCGTACACCATGCTGTATAATATACAGTATAATCCGTACACCATGCTGTATAATATACAGTATAATCCGTACACCATGCTGTATAATATACAGTATAATCCGTACACCATGCTGTATAATATACAGTATAATCCGTACACCATGCTGTATAATATACAGTATAATCCCTACACCATGCTGTATAGTATACAGTATAATCCGTACACCATGCTGTATAGTATACAGTATAATCCGTACACCATGCTGTATAATATACAGTATAATCCCTACACCATGCTGTATAGTATACAGTATAATCCGTACACCATGCTGTATAAGTATACAGTATAATCCGTACACCATGCTGTATAATATACAGTATAATCCGTACACCATGCTGTATATATATACAGTATAATCCATACACCATGCTGTATAATATACAGTATAATCCGTACACCATGCTGTATAATATACAGTATAATCCGTACACCATGCTGTATAATATACAGTATATAATCCCTACACCATGCTGTATAATATACAGTATAATCCGTACACCATGCTGTATATATATACAGTATAATCCGTACACCATGCTGTATAATATACAGTATAATCCGTACACCATGCTGTATAATATACAGTATAATCCATTACACCATGCTGTATAATATACAGTATAATCCGTACACCATGCTGTATAATATACAGTATAATCCGTACACCATGCTGTATAATATACAGTATAATCCGTACACCATGCTGTATAATATACAGTATAATCCGTACACCATGCTGTATAATATACAGTATAATCCCTACACCATGCTGTATAATATACAGTATAATCCGTACACCATGCTGTATATATACAGTATAATCCATACACCATGCTGTATAATATACAGTATAATCCGTACACCATGCTGTATAATATACAGTATAATCCGTACACCATGCTGTATAATATACAGTATAATCCATACACCATGCTGTATAATATACAGTATAATCCGTACACCATGCTGTATAGTATACAGTATAATCCATACACCATGCTGTATAATATACAGTATAATCCGTACACCATGCTGTATAATATACAGTATAATCCGTACACCATGCTGTATAATATACAGTATAATCCGTACACACCATGCTGTATAAATATACAGTATAATCCCTACACCATGCTGTATAATATACAGTATAATCCGTACACCATGCTGTATAATATACAGTATAATCCATACACCATGCTGTATAATATACAGTATAATCCGTACACCATGCTGTATAATATACAGTATAATCCATACACCATGCTGTATATAATATACAGTATAATCCATACACCATGCTGTATAATATACAGTATAATCCATACACCATGCTGTATAATATACAGTATAATCCGTACACCATGCTGTATAATATACAGTATAATCCATACACCATGCTGTATAATATACAGTATAAATCCGTACACCATGCTGTATAATATACAGTATAATCCGTACACCATGCTGTATAATATACAGTATAATCCGTACACCATGCTGTATAATATACAGTATAATCCGTACACCATGCTGTATAATATACAGTATAATCCGTACACCATGCTGTATAATACAGTATAATCCGTACACCATGCTGTATAGTATACAGTATAATCCGTACACCATGCTGTATATATACAGTATAATCCCTACACCATGCTGTATAATATACAGTATAATATCCATACCACACCATGCTGTATAATTATACAGTATAATCCGTACACCCATGCTGTATAATATACAGTATAATCCGTACACCATGCTGTATAATATACAGTATAATCCATACACCATGCTGTATAATATACAGTATAATCCGTACACCATGCTGTATAATATACAGTATAATCCGTACACCATGCTGTATAGTATACAGTATAATCCGTACACCATGCTGTATAATATACAGTATAATCCGTACACCATGCTGTATAATATACAGTATAATCCGTATACCATGCTGTATAATATACAGTATAATCCGTACACCATGCTGTATAATATACAGTATAATCCGTACACCATGCTGTATAATATACAGTATAATCCGTACACCATGCTGTATAATATACAGTATAATCCATACACCATGCTGTATAATATACAGTATAATCCGTACACCATGCTGTATAATATACAGTATAATCCGTACACCATGCTGTATATAATATACAGTATAATCCGTACACCATGCTGTATAATATACAGTATAATCCGTACACCATGCTGTATAATATACAGTATAATCCATACACCATGCTGTATAATATACAGTATAATCCGTACACCATGTACACCATGCTGTATAATATACAGTATAATCCATACACCATGCTGTATAATATACAGTATAATCCATACACCATGCTGTATAATATACAGTATAATCCCTACACCATGCTGTATAATATACAGTATAATCCGTACACCATGCTGTATAATATACAGTATAAATCCGTACACCATGCTGTATAATATACAGTATAATCCATACACCATGCTGTATAATATACAGTATAATCCGTACACCAT
>ONZH01029977.1:0-37886 GCA_900303285.1 Rhinella marina
TTTTACGGATAGCTGCCATATACGGTTTTAAACTGAGTAGTATACATACCACACTTGATCAAGCTCATAATTTACGACTGTACCGGTTGATGCTAAATTTTTAAGTTGGGGTCCTGCGTCATCATTCTAAATACATCCGGCTGTTATCACCACCACACACGCTAGCCCAGGGGGCACTCCTCTGGCTCTTCCTTCGAAACCTCCTTCCCCCCACCTACAGGCCCTCTCTCCAAACTATTTACCCGGATAGGGGACGTATTAGATATTGTACTGATGTTTTTTGTTTTTCTTCTTTTAATTGCCTCCTGACCTGTGATAGGCAGAGCATGGACACGTCCCCTTAGCTGCAGTGGGAAAGATACTCCCCTGGCCAGAGCAAGCTCTTTTTCTGTTTTCCGTAGTGGAAAAATCCATGAACTATAAGGTCCCAAGATAGGGGACGTATACGGTATTAAACTGAGAAGAATCGATACCATACCGGTTGATGCAACAGTTTTGCTAAATCCATTCTGGCTGTTGTCACCACCACACACGCTAGCCCAGGGGGCACTCCTCTGGCTCTTCCAGCGAAACCTCCTTCCCCCCACCTACAGGCCCTCTCTCCATACTATTTACCCGGATAGGGGACGTATTAGATATTGTACTGATGTTTTTTGTTTTTCTTCTTTTAATTGCCTCCTGACCTGTGATAGGCAGAGCATGGACACGTCCCCTTAGCTGCAGTGGGAAAGACACTCCCCTGGCCAGAGCAAGCTCTTTTTCCGTTTTCCGTGTTTGAAAAATCCATTAAATATAGGGTCGCAAGATAGGGGACGTATACGGTATTAAACTGAGAAGAATCAATACCATACGGGTTGAAGCAACAGTTTTCCCAAATCCATTCCGGCTGTTGTCACCACCACACACGCTAGCCCAGGGGGCACTCCTCTGGCTCTTACAGCGAAACCTCCTTCCCCCCCACCTACAGGCCCTCTCTCCAAACAATTTACCCGGGTAGGGGACGTATTAGATATTGTACTGATTTTTTAATTGCCTCCTGCGATAGACGGGAATGGAACCGGGGTCAACTGCTCGGGAAGCAGCTATGCTCACCACTTTACCACCAACAGCCACAGCAACTGATAAGAACAGATACTAAACTTGATGTCAGCTGCAGTGCCAGCATGAGCAGTGGTGTCACCTGCAGGCGGTGATGGACATTCGTTGCACCTATTTTGGTGTTTCCCTAACATGTGAAGGGTATTTGCCTTGCCGTTCTTGGTCAGGGTGAGCACAATTGCCATGAGGGTAACCACCAGGCTGTTGCCTGAGAATTTGGGGTAATGGTGGGATTAGGCAGCCTCAGAGGCATCCATGCATGCTGCCCCTGCTGTTTCCCGTCCATTTCCGTGGTGTTTCCATCATTTTCTGAGGTTTCCAGGTTTTCACCCAGCCTTCCCTAGGCACTGCCTTGGTCCCCCGCAAAAATGCTCGAGTCTCCCATTGACTTCAATGGGGTTCGTTATTCGAAACGAGCACCCGAGCATCGGGAAAAGTTCGACTCGAATAACGAGCACCCGAGCATTTTAGTGCTTGCTCATCTCTAGTCCTAGCACTATGGGGGAATAGCTCCCTGTGCTAATTGAATTCAAGTGATAAGAGGAAAGGTTTAGTCTGGGATAGACCAAACCCAAAAAAGGACCATAGATATGCGCCAATATAAATATTTTTTGACTAGCTGGTGGAACTTACCAGCAATATGACAATGAAACAATAGTAAGATAAAATATAAGAAGTGATACAGTACTAGTAACACAAGTCTTCGTAATTTGTTTAAGGTAAAGCACACTAAATGTGATGCGTCCCATTAGAGATAAAAATAAAATCAGATTCCAAAGGAATAGTAAGAACAATGGAATGATAAAAACAATTCAGAGCTGTACTCACTCTACAGGGGGGGATGTCTCTCGGATAAAGCTCAAGACACCTTGAGACAGAGCCCCCCCCAAGCCAGGTTCGCTTCTAGAGTCTTAGGATTTGATGACGGCAACAAGAACGGCTTCGTATTTAATCCCTTTATTTTCCAATAACTCAGGATTATTTCTCAACGCGTTTCGGGGGGATTAATATCACCCCCCTTCCTTAGGAGAAGTACATTAACAGCCAATATAAAATTTCAATGTATAAGGGACCAGGCTGAGCTGTGGCTCTCACCACTCAACCTACAACCAGACGTGGTTGTGTCTGATAAAGGCTGCAACTTGGTGGCGGCTTTGGAGCTCGGCAAGCTCACAAACATACTGTCACACTCAGGTGTGGGGGCAAAACCACACAGAGCTTTGGAGGGAAAGAAGATTAGGCCTGGAAACTAAGTAAGGAAGATGGACACATCCTAAAGGAAACCCTGACTCTAATCCTGACTGACTACCAGTATGAACAGGCGTCAAAGGTAGGTGAGTTCATATACAGGAACTTAAACCAAACTGACCCTATAGGACCCTGGAACTAATGACAGGAATGAGTCTACCTGTTCCTCCAACAGGAAGGACGAACAGGAGTCTCCCTCAGGCCAAACAACTGCTTCAACTTAGTGGTTCAGCAGTTTCTCAAAACCTACACCAATTTGCCTGATCTGCTGGTAAAGGTGCCCATTTCTGAAAGTCACCTACAGCTTCCGCCGGTCTGGCAATGCTGCAGCAGTGCTTACAATTGCCAGCTCACTGTCTGCTGTGCGACCTGAGCATGCGCTGGAACTCTACCTGCTCACAATAAAGACGGACAGCGCTGCATGTGGAAAAGGTTGTGATAAGCAGCCTAGTGTCACAACTAGGAGGGAAAAGTTTTGGAAAATGGTAAAGGAGTACCTAGCTGACAATGTCAACGTCCTCAGCGATCCCTCTGTGCCTTATAATTATTGGGTGTCTAAGCTGAACATGTGGCACAAACTGTCTCTCTATGCCTTGGAGGTGCTGGCCTGCCCTGCCACCAGCGTTTTGTCGGAGCAGTTATTTAGTGCCGCTGGGGGCATAATAACTGCTAAGCGCCTCCGACTGTCAACTGAAAATGCTGACACTAATCAAAATGAACAAGGCCTGGATTGCCCCTGACTTCGCTACCCCACCAGAGGAAAGCGGCTGAACATAAAGGAACTTTAAATGTGGCTTTTAAGGTGTATTTCCATGAACCCCTTCCTCTTCTGGTCTTTTTCCTCCATCATATCAAACTGCTTATTAGACTGCCCTCGCCTTTAAATATTTAAGAGGTTCACCAGCAGGCCCTCACCCCTAATTTTTTAACCTAAAAAATTTACCTCACTCTGGTCCTCCTCCTGACATGTTGACCTAACAAGAACCTGTCTTGCGCCGCCCTCCAAACTGAGACATGAAGCTAGGAGTTTGGAATGACTTTGTTTCTTGCAGAATAAGCAGCATGCCCACTTCCCTGTCCCTTACTGCTCGCCTTGCGCATACTAAATGGTATATACAGTATGCAAGTTTGTCAAAAGTACAGTTGCGCAAATTTTTATTTAGTGCATGAGCAGAAAAATTTCACAGAATGAGCAAACGTTATGCAGCAGACGCAGCGCAGGTAATGTCAAATACCTATGCTGCATGTGCAGTATAACCTTTTTTGTATCCTAAATACTTGACATCCAGTGTATTTTTTCCTGCCATTATTCATATAATATATAATGTTTGAGCAATCAGGCACAGATAGTGTAGGGATAGGATTTGGCTAGGCAGGGCTAGTTGTTCTGTTGAAAAGACCCCCAAAGTCCTTTTAAGAACTTTTGTTATATCTGGCTGCAATATTGTTATTTTTGATGGTCTAAATTTCCGCAAGTTTGCCTAATTTTAACACCAGCTGCGCAGCGTGTGCAGGACAATGTATTTTTCTCCTTTATACCTGACATTTATTGCGTTTCTTTCTGCCCCTAATCACGGTGACATTACATATGCAGGACAATGTATGTTTCTCCTATGTACCTGACATTTGTCGCGTTTCTTTCTGCCGCTAATCACGGCAACATTAGCAATGTCGCCTTCAATAGCCGCAGAAAAAAATACACCGGATTTCTGTTATTTGGGATACACAAATGTTAGACAGCAGATGATGAAAAGGTGGTGTTAAGGTCAGGCAACCTTGCGCAACTTTTAACCCACCACAAAAATAATATATTGCAGCCAGATATATTGCAGCCTTTTGTGTCTTTTGAACAGAACAACTAGCCCTGCCTAGCCAAATCCTATCCCTAAACTATAAGTCCCTCATTGCTCAAATGTTATACAGCAGACGCAAATGAGGAACTGCGGCCTTAATTAACGGTGGAAAAAATACCAACGGATGTCAGGTATATAGACTACAGAACGGTTCTAATGCACACGCTGTGCACGTGGTGTTAGCGTCAGGCACACTTGCGTTCTTTTTGCCCCAAAATAATGAAAAAATGCAGCCAGATATAACAATGGACTTTTGTGTCTTTTGAACAGAACTACTAGCTCGGCCTAGACAAATCCTATCCTTACACTATATGTGCCTCCTCGCACAAATGTTATACAGCAGACGCAAAGGAGGTAGTGCGGACGTAATTAACAGTAGAAAAATTAGCAAAGGATGTCAGGTATATAGTATACAGAGAGTAATACACCATGCACCAGCTGCGCAGGTGGCGTTAATGTCAGGCCACCTCGTGCAATTTTTAATCCCTTAAATAAAAAAAAAATATATATATATTTATATTGCAGCCAGATATAATAGCCCTTAAAAGGGCTTTTGGTTTTTTCAAAAGAAATACTATCACTGCCTAGCATTCTTCTCTCCCTACACTCACATCCCTCGACACATCTGGCCCTCCTTGCAGCAGCTCTTCCTGACTCGGTATGAGACGGTCACATGTCACCGGGTGCTTTATAGCACCCAATGACGCGTTCCCGGCCAGCCAGTTAGTGTAATGCCAGTAGCAAACATGGCTACTGGCATTACAGTGAATGCCAGTACCTCCCCGCATGCTAATTGGCTAATTAGCGTGCGGGGAGGGGACTCAAGCATGGCGCTCGAGCACACGCGGTGTTCGGCCGAACACCGCATGGACCCGAGCGCTGCTGTGTTCGGTTGAATACCATATTTGGCCAAACATGTTCGCTCAACACTAATGATGATGTGTTTCCCTCTTTATGCACTGAAGCTGGCACGTTCCCTGAGTTTTTCCATCAAGATGGTGCACCACTACATTATGGGTGTCAGGTCCGAGCATTGCTAGATGAACAGTTTCCTGGAAAGTGGATTGGTCATCGTGGGCCAGTTGAATGGCTTCCAAGGTCTCCCAATCTGACCCCCTTAGACTTTCTCCCTTAGATCTTGAAAAGTTTTCCCCCTCCCATATACTAATGTGCCACAAACAGGAAGTTAATATCACCAACTATCCCCATTTTATTTAGGTGTATCCATATAAATGGTCCACCCTGTATATTAATTTTGTAGCCAATTCATATTTAGAGCTGAAGCATTCAAATGAGATTACTTTTAGTTTAATAGCTTATGGAGGGTGCTTGCTGTTCTCCTAGTTTGGGATAAAACAGTCGCTGTTATTACAGATGAAAAGTTTTCACTTGCAGTTAATCCCAAAAGAATCCCAAAAATGCATTAGCCAATAGTAGCCTGGTCACATGACCCTTATCAGCCAATAGAAGCTCACAGGCAGTTAGTCTCCACACACCAGGTTTCTATGACAACCTAGCCAGTTCACTGCTGTAGGTCTGCATTAAAAATGTAAATTTTACATATTTACTGTTCAGTAGTAATAAAAGATGTATTCTTCCACTGCTACCCACCTTCCTCCTAAATTACTATGGCATCGACATGTAATTCAGGCCACTGTCAAAAGAAGGACTTAAAAGCACCACCCCCAGTGGGGGGAGGGTGACTTTCTCCCTGAAGCTAATGCTCAGACTGCACAGTGCTGCTGTCTGAGAGTGAGCTGTTCAAAAGGACATCCCTGTGTCCATCCAGGCCCTGCACATGACATACATGACAGAGGACAGGGAGTCTGAAAGCCAGACTGTCCAGCCTAAAACAAGACCTCTGACCACCCTATGGGCAGGCTGATGTTAGGGTGGCCAGATGTCCGGCTTTAGGCTGGACAGTCCAGTTTTCTGGCTACCTGTTCTCCGTCCGACGCAGTGCCTGGACAGACACAGTTATGTCCACCCTTTCAGTAGCTCACACTCATATATATTATATATATATACAAAATATTCTGACTAACAGATACCATATTACTTTCCCTAAATACCACCATTTATCAAAACAACATTGAAGCTTTGCAATGTACGTACTGTAGGATGCACAAGCAACAAGCACTATTGGTAAGAACAAGGGCCGTGGTTAGTGTAACATATCCTGCTGATGTCTCACTGACCTAAGGAATGATGGGACAACAGTCACATGACAAACCAGGACGTGGGATTCAATCATGGGGTATAAGAGAAATGAGGTAAATATAATAAAAAAAAATAAAAAATCCAAGGAGTAGTGGGAGCTAGAGTAATTGAAGAAATTAAATGTTAGAGTGAAAAGTAGTTTATGGTCCAACTTCTTTTGGATAATATTGTTGTTCCTCGTTCCAACCTTGCTGCTTATGAAGGTCTAGATTTCTTTTCCAGGTTTTGACGCACTAAAATCTCAATATGAAGGAAAATGAAACGACAACCCAGATTAGTAAAGTCACTACAGTACTTCACTATTCTGGGTTGTCGTTCGTTTTCCTTCATACAACGATTTTAGTTCTACAAAGCCTGGAAAGGAAATCTACACTTACATAAGCAGTGAGGACGGAATGAGAAACAATAACAAGGTCTTGGGATTAATTTAGGGGTAACCTTAAAACAGCCATCTACCTTGCTAGTGCATTTTATCTAATATATAAAGCTGAATGTATGTGTATGTGTATGTCCACTAAAGGAATCAAAAAAATGTTTTCTTCAACTGCTACCCACTGTGTTTCCTCCTCAATTACTATGGCATCGACCTGTAATTCAGGCCACCCACAAAAGAAGGACTTAAAAGCCCCACCCCCAGTCCCACTAAGCCACGCCCCGACTCAGGCCACGCCCCTTCCACTCCGCATCTGACCGGGATTGAAAAAATGAAGGTAAAAATCAACTTCTGGGGGGGAGGCAGTGTGAATTTCTCCCTGCAGCTCATGCTCAGACTGCACAGTGCTGCTGTCTGAGAGTGAGCTGTTCAAAAGACATCCCTGTGTCCATCCAGGCCCTGTGCATGACAGAGGACAGGGAGTCTGAAAGCCAGAATGCCTAGCCTTCCCCCAACATGAAGCCATGCCACCGGTCCCCATGAAGCCACACCCCTAAACACAAGGCCATGCCCCCTGGTTCCATGAAGACACGGAGGAGAAGCTGTCTGAGCGTGAGCTACTGAAAGGGTGGACATCCCTGTGTCTGTCCAGGCCCTGCACCGGACGGTGGACAGGAAGTCTGAAAGCCAGACTGTCCAGCCTAAAACCGGACCTCTGGCCAACCTAGGAGCAGGCTGATGTCCGGCTTTAGGCTGGACAGTCCGGTTTTCTGGCTCCCTGTCCTCCATCTGGTGCAGTGCCTGGACGGACGTAGGGATGTTCACCCTTTCAGTAGCTCACACTCAGACAGCTTCTCCTCCGTGTCTTCATGGAGCCAGGGGGCGTGGCCTCATGTTTAGTGGTGTCGCTTCATGGGGACCGGGGGTGCTGCTTCATGTTTGGGGAATGACTGGTGAGGTCCGGCTTTCTGGGCTGAAGCCAGTGGCCACCCTAGCTGCTGTGGAGGTCACAGTTAAAGGGGAGGGCACTGTGGATGTTTCTGTTAAGGGGCGGGCTGCTGTGGAGGTCACTGTTAAAGGGATGGGCAATGTAGAGGTCACTCTCGATATCTTTTGACAACATACACAAACATTAAATGAAATAGATTAAATATACCCGGGCAAAGCCGGGTCCTTCAGCTAGTAATATAATATAATAACCACTGAACCCACCAGACTTAAAAGAGAAGTCACCAATATACAGTATCAGATTACTATGCTTGTCTATAACCTGGTTATGCAAATAGCATAGCTGTCAGCTTACTATGAGCAAGCATTTAGCCAGCAGCATTCTCTCAATAATGTCCCATAAATGTGCAAGCACATACTGGCAAGCAAAAAAAGTATATTTAAATAGGAAAAGTGAGATATACCGTTTCCAAATTGCACAATCCACAAAGAGATAGTCAGGTTGCCCCATATACACTAGCCATTGAGATTCACTGAAACAACTGTAATGTGTATAGGCAGCTAAGGAAATAACATAAATATAACAATGCACAACATGTTTATCCATATAGTAAGAGGACAGAGGTCTGCAAGACTAATATTATTAACCATGGTAAAATAAAACAATGTTTTATTATCAAGTTCATGCAGAAAAGATGTGGGTGGCTTGAATTAAAGAGAGAAAAACTGAAAAAAAAGAAACCTAGTTTATCATTGTCATTACACAGGAATAATTTCATAGTAGTACTTACATATGAAGCTAGTATTATTTTTGTCATATGTATGTAAATTTATTTATTGTGCTCACAGCTTTTTTAATATGCTCTTTTTAAATAATTTAATACAAGTGATAGACTAAAATATGTTGTTAGGACCACTTTGATCGACTTGTTAAATGTTGAATAACCTAATCTAATCGTGCTGAATAGGTGAGAAATAGCTCAGAACTAAATTACAATATTATCAAATCATCAGCAAGCATTCAAATTTTACAGCAGAATGTGTTGAGGGCAACTAATGAGCTGTTAGAGGTTCTTTGTGACTTAAGGTAAGAGATGACAAATAGTAGTTTCACAAGTTAGCTAACACATACAATCTATAGAATGACTGGCAGAAGATTGTATTTCCTATTTATTTTAAATGTTAATTATTTTGAAGTATAATATACATTACACATAAACTCTCATAACATGGGCTCTAACAATGCAGTTTCTCTATACCACATACTGTAGGTCAGTTTCACAGAAAACAAATAAATGTATCTTAAAGTGAAGACAGAAAGTGCAAATACCCTAATTAGCTCTCAGGAACAAAGCAAAGAATATGTATTGAGTGTTGGCCAGGTTATATTAATATTCTGTGTCCCAATGCTAACCATTTAGTCAATGTGCCATGCAAATTCTAGAACTGCAATATAAACAATGTAAAGGGGTTATTTTTTATGAAATCCATACTTGTAAGTAGGATCCATTGATAATAAGCAGATCAAAATAATGCAAGAATTCCACCAAAGAAAAGGATAGCATGGTCCACCTAGTCCTCCCTGCTATTATTTACTTTTTATTTTAACTTTAGGATAGCTATTAGGGATGAGCGAATCGACTTTGGATGATTTTTTGCTGACCCACTGTAACAATTAGAGATGAGTGAAGTTTTCAAAGTTTAATTTGACAGCTTCACCAAATTTTCACAAGAAATGTAATTCATTATGAATTACCTTGCCACAAATTGCTTTCCATTTTATAGAGTGGGACAATGACAAGGAAAGGTGATCGCACTATTCCGCACTATTTCTTAACTCTAGTCCTGCCCACCTGCCAGCCATGTTTTTGGGATTTCCTTAGTCTTAAGCAGGTGATACAATTAGTGTCAATGCATTAGGATTTACCACAGGTATTCATTCTGTGGGATATTCTCAAATCATGACCGGCAGGTGGGCTCTGAGGACTGGAGTTGAGGAACACTGATTTAACCCATCAGAAACCACGTTCAACACTAATTGCGGCATCTGTGACTCACATTCAGCTGCTCAGGGGTTAATCAGGGTTAAAAAATAATGCTCACCTCATCCACTTGCTTGTGCAAAGGCAATCTGCTTTTGATTGAAGAAAAGCCGCCAAAGGACCTGTTGCAAGGATGATGTCACCACGTGATCACACTGGTCACCCGGTGATATCATCAGGCACAAGCAACTATTCTAGTGTAACAGAGACAACCTAGGGAAATAATATAAAGATATAATTGCTTAGATTTTAGGGACTTTGATCAGGGTAAGCTTTGAGGAAGTCAGGGGCTGAGCACATTGCTTAATACAGCTGCTGCGGCAGCACCTCATTCTAGCAGTTCTGTGTTATAAAACCAACAACCTGCAAGGAAAAAAATTTTTTTTTTTCCCCCTCCAAAACATTAAGTTTCTACATAGGCATATTGCCAGTATAATAGTATAATATCTCAATAGCATCCTGCTGCTCAGCAATTGCTAATTTTTTCAGTGCATTATCTTATGTTACTAAACATGGTGCATAATAAGCATACAAAAGCATTGTATGGCAATAGCGCCATTTTTATACCTGTGTTATTGATCGCCTAGTTCACTGCAAAGACTGAATTTTCCTATGTATGTTAAAGGACGCATTACTATATCAGATAATGTCTTCTTACATTTTTGGCCAATAATTTCAAGTGTTATTTAAGGTGTAGTAAAAAACAAAAACAACTCACAGCAAACACGGCACTGTTTTATTTGTGTTAGCAGATGCATCAGTGTGTTTTTAAAAAAAAAAAATTTACTCGAAAAATGTAATCATTGACTATGGGTGAGCAAACCCGTGGAAGTCTGGGTTCGCAGGGTTCGTCCGAAGTCAATGGAGACCCAAACTTCACTTTATTATTTTCGTTATAACATGGTTATATCAGAAAATGATAGCATTCTTAAGATAGAATGCAAAACAATATGGCCATTTAGGGGTTTAAAAAAACAACAACACATCCACTTGATCACAGTGCAGTATGCGATATGTGTGATGACGTCACCATGTAGGAGAGTGCGGTGATGTCATCGCGCACATCACAGGTCCTTTGGCAGGTTCTGTTCAGTGAAGATAGAAGGAACTGCTGCAGCGCAATCAATTGGGTGAGGTGAGTTTTTTTTAAACCCCCTAAATGGCCATATTGTTTTACATTCTGTCTTAAGAATGCTATTATTTTCTGATATAACCATGTTATAACGGAAAATAATAAAATCTCACTAACACCAAACCCGGACTTCAGTAAAAAAGTCGGGTTCGCTCATTGCTATTGTTGACCCAATGATATTAAACACATAATTAAGACAGTTTACAACAGAAATTACATAACCCCAAAGTAAATTGCCAATACCAGTCAGTGTGCAATGTATTTGTAGAAGGGGAGGAACATTTAATAGTGCCTCTGTCTTATTACAGAGAAAAAAAAACAAAAAAAACGATAAAACCACAGCCATGTATAAGATCTGCAGGATTAAAATGAGCTGTACACAAACACAGGTAACAAGGGTCTATTTCAGCACATGAGGCGGCACAAGAACTTGCGGGAAAATAGTACAGTGTCCTTATCATCAATGGCTTCTTCTCCTGCTTAGACTCAGCCAAGTTTCTGCCTTATTTCAACAGATGGACTTCTGACCAGGCATCTATAGTGGCACAGTTCCACACCTTCAACAAAATGTAATGCTGTTATATGATATATGTACTTCTAACCAGCCGTCAATCCTTTTTTCTAAAAATTTTTTTAAATGTTATTGTTTTCTAAATAACTGTGGCCTTTCTCTGACATATACCCTGTTCTCTGAACCTATGGACTTTCTGGGGAGGCTGATTGGAACACTGGCTATCATTGGCCCAGTTTTTTTCTGTCTGTACTGTCTTGTCCAGCCTCCAGTGCGATCTCAGAGAGGTTTATTTGCATCACGGGTGGCATTGTGATGCTCAAATGGATGATGTTGTCCTCCTGCAGTGTCCAAAACATCATTTTCTCAAAACAAATGATGCATGCATCCATCAAGATATTCATATTTCTCCAGATGAGGCTGATGAATATATTTGCCCTTACTGACAGTGCCCCATCATGCAACTGGCCACTGTCTGTGTGACTACCATCATGTTCCGTGCTGCTAATCCCCTACTGCCACTTCCATTACCCCTACTGCCACTACTATTACTGCTACACAGTTGTTGCTACTACTACTACTACTACTACTACTATTACACTTAAACAGCCTCACACGCATTTATTGCTTTGTTACCACATGCCACCCACATCCCTACCCTTTCCATATCCACACTATTGTTGCTGCTCCCAATTAAAGGAAAGCGTTTCGGCCCATCTAAGCCTTCCTCAACCATGTATGGTTGAGGAAGGCTTAGACGGGCCGAAACGCGTCCTATAACATGTATTGCTATAACATGTATTGCAACTGAGAATAAAGGTTTGAAGAAGACATTGCTGCTGGGAATATTTTTATATTGTGAAGCAGAAAGTAAACTGTAATGATTTATAACCCTGCTGGGCAGAACAGTTTGCTATTGCTGTCATTATGTTCAAGAGCTTAAAAGGAGCAACAAACAAAAATAAAAATAGATAACATAAAAAGATCTA
Organism: Rhinella marina; assembly: GCA_900303285.1. NCBI lineage: Eukaryota > Metazoa > Chordata > Amphibia > Anura > Bufonidae > Rhinella > Rhinella marina. The sequence continues at coordinate 12,415 of ONZH01029977.1, forward strand.
AAAGATCTAAATCCGAGAATATTAGAGAGTATTATATACCAATTTTCAGGGCAATTGGACCAACTCCTAATCATTTAAAATCAATTTCTTTTTCTTTTTTAATTCTTTTTATTGAATTTTAAAGGTAAATCACAACAAAACTCGGCCTGCCACAGGCCAAAAAGTATCAAACATTCTAATACAACTGGAAATAGGCCCTCCACATTCCCCATACAATCCTCCGGTATACAATATAGTCCTCAAATTTACTCAAATACTGTCCTTTGAGGAGCAATCGCTCCCATTGGAATCCTTTGTTCTTTAGAAATGTCCATCTCATCTATGCTTAGGATTCCATGCTTTAGGATGTTGATGGCTCAGCAAACAGTAGAAGGCATTTAAAAGTCACATACAAACCAATTATATTATATGTATTGTACCAAGGGGGATAGGAAGAGGGAGAGAGGGGAGGGAAAGAAGTGAGGGAAAGAAGTAGGAAGGTGGGGAGGGCGGGAGGTCTGAAAGTTCCTGGGAAATGAATCTGTCATTAAGACTTTATCTGTCAAGTAGAGTCCAATCTATCATCAGTCTGTTGCTCAGAATGGGTCTGTATATAGATCCATGGGTAATACTTCGCTTAAAGCACACATATCAGAACTATGCTGTATTCCTTTCCAACCATGGTGACCAAATACTCTCGTATTTGGGTCTGTTTCTTAACTCCCAGAAGGACAATTCTTCTAAGCGAGCTATGTCATTAACCTTCTGTATCCATTGAGGGAGCACTGGAGGGAGTTCCTGTTTCCAGTGCAAGGCAATCAACAGTTTCGCACATGCTAACAGTGATCTAATTAATTGTCCTGTTGTCTTGGGAAAACTAGAAGGAATCAGAGAAAGCAGGGCAAAGGCTGGAGTTTGAGGTATTTGTAGTTTCATATGTGTACACAATGCAGAAATATGGTCCAATACCTCTTTCCAAAAGCTCTCCAATTTGGAGCATGTCCACCAGATGTGGAGGAAATCACCAGTTGCCATCTGACATCTCCATCTCTATCTGATGTTGTTGGGTACATTTTTTTCAGGCGTAAAGGGGTTAAATACCACCTAGACATTACTTTGTATGCGTTTTCTTGCATATTAACACATCTCAAAGTCATTTTAGGAGTCTTAAGTATGCTTTTAATCTCATCACTTTTGAATGTCAGACCTAGGTCTTTTTCCCACTCTTTAATGAAGTATAAAGAGCTCGGGAGTTCCATCTCCTGGAGATGTTTATTAATCTTTGATAATAATTTAGTAGGAGCTTTAATCTGTGCCAACAGTTGCTCAAACCATGATAGCTCTGGAGAGCTGGAGGACGTCCTAACGTGAGCAACTATTTTAGCTTTTATGTGTTCATATTGTAGAGTATTTAGAATGGGTATGTGGAGGATAGCTTTAAGATCCCCTATGCTGCAAATGGTTCCATTTTCATCTAACATATCCTCTATGTGTTTTTTACACGTCCTAAATTGTGGTGGAAGTGAATCTACACTGTTGTCGGTATAATTTAAACAATCCCTTTCTTCCATTATGGGGGATGGAAACATTACCCATTGTCGTTAAGTTCATTCCATACTCGCAAAGTTGCTGATATCAAGGAGTCCTCTATTTTAACTGTGGACCGGTATGCAGGGTCAGAGAGTATCAGGAATCTAAGCGGTACTCCCGTTATGTGTTCCTCTAAATTGAGCCATTGTTTATATACCGGTTGTCTTATCCAATCTATCTCATTACCAAAAGTTTTGAGAATGACACAAATATTATATTTTCACATGATCTGCTGCCCTTTGGTTTTTATGTGTGTTTGTCAGATGTTTTTATCACATACAGAAATATAATTGCAATCATATTATGAGTAACAAAAGCTTATATTGACAGTTAGAATGAGTTAATGCAGCAAGTCAATATTTGCAGTGTTGACCCTTCTTCTTCAGGACCTCTGCAATTCTCCCTGGCATGCTCTCAATCAACTTCTGGACCAAATCCTGACTGATAGCAGTCCATTCTTGCACAATCAATGCTTGCATTTTGTCAGAATTTGTAGGTTTTTGTTTGTCCACCCATCTCTTGATGATTGACCACAAGTTCTCAATGGGATAAAGATCTGGGGAGTTTCCAGGCCATGGACCCAAAATCTCTACGTTTTGTTCCCTGAGCCATTTAGTTATCACCTTTGCTTTATGGCAAGGTGCTCCATCATGCTGGAAAAGGCATTGTTGATCGCCAAACTGCTCTTGGACGGTTGGGAGAAGTTGCTCTCGGAGGACATTCTGGTACCATTCTTTATTCATGGCTGTGTTTTTAGGCAAGACTGTGAGAGAGCCGATTCCCTTGGCTAAGAAGCAACCCCACACATGAATGGTTTCAGGATGCTTTACAGTTGGCATGAGACAAGATTGGTGGTAGCGCTCACCTCGTCTTCTCCGAATAAGCTGTTTTCCAGATGTCCCAAACAATCGAAAAGGGGATTCATCAGAGAAAATGACTTTACCCCAGTCCTCAGCAGTCCACTCCCTGTACCTTTTGCAGAATATCAGTCTGTCCCTGATGTTTTTTCTGGAGAGAAGTGGCTTCTTTGCTGCCCTCCTTGAGACCAGGCCTTGCTCCAAGAGTCTCCGCCTCACAGTGCGTGCAGATGCACTCACACCTGCCTGCTGCCATTCCTGAGCAAGCTCTGCACTGCTGGTAGCCCGATCCCGCAGCTGAAACACTTTTAAGAGACGGTCCTGGCGCTTGCTGGTCTTTCTTGGGCGCCCTGGAGCCTTTTTGGCAACAATGGAACCTCTCTCCTTGACGTTCTTGATGATGCGATAGATTGTTGACTGAGGTGCAATCTTTCTAGCTGCGATACTCTTCCCTGTTAGGCCATTTTTGTGCAGTGCAATGATGACTGCACGTGTTTCTTTAGAGATAACCATGGTTAACAGAAGAGAAACAATGATGCCAAGCACCAGCCTCCTTTTAAAGTGTCCAGTGGTGTCATTCTTACTTAATCATGACAGCTTGATCTCCAGCCCTGTCCTCATCAACACCCACACCTGTGTTAATGGAGCAATCACTGAAACAATGTTAGCTGGTCCTTTTAAGGCAGGGCTGCAATGATGTTGAAATGTGTTTTGGGGGATAAAGTTCATTTTCTAGGCAAATATTGACTTTGCAAGTAATTGCTGTTAAGCTGATCACTCTTTATAACATTCTGGAGTATATGCAAATTGCCATTATAAAAACTGAAGAAGTAGACTTTGTAAAAATTAATATTTGTATCATTCTCAAAACTTTTGGCCATGACTGTACAACTCTTGCTAAGTGAATTGATTTAAAGAATCTAGGGATAGATGGAAATCCAATACCACTGGACCATGGTGGGAGTTGTAATATCTTATGTGAAATCCTAGGTTTGATATCACCCCATATATATTTAGAACTAATCCTTTGTATTTGAGTGTAAAATATACTAGGCAATTTAATCGTGATTTTGGGCATTATTATGGAGTTGTACAAGTTTTTGCGGCCTAACCAGGAGATGAAGGTTGGGGCCCAGATATTAAGAGTATCAGGTATATTTTTTAGTAGTGGTCTATAATTAGCTTCATATAATTTCTGATATTCCGGAGTTATATTTATCCCAAAAGATTTTACTGATTGTGAGGTTCAGGTGAATGGGAATCTTTGTTGCAGCCCAGATATAGTCTCTTGGGATATATTAATTCCTAACACTTGTGATTTCGAAGGATTGATTCTATGATTTGGGACATATCCAAATGCATCAAATATCTTCAAGATCACGGGAAAGGCTTGTTTAGGGTTGGTGACCATCAAGAGTATGTCATCAGCATAAGCTGCCTGTTTACACTCAATATTCCCACAGAGTAATCCTCTTATATCTGTTGTTTGCCTTATTTTCTGTAAGAGGGGTTCCAAGATCAAGATAAATAATATGGGCGATAGTGAGCATCCTTGCCTAGTCCCATTGTTGATACTGACTGCTGGTGATAATATATCATTGACCCTTATATAGGCTCTAGGGGATGTATACATAGAGAAAATAGCTTGTATAAATTGAAGCGGAAAACCAAATTTCAACAGCACTTTTTGTATGAAAGGCCACGCTACCCTATCAAAGGCCTTTTCCACGTCGGTCCCCAACAGCACCAATGATTTCTTTTTAAGTTTTGTGAAGCATATGGAGTTTATTATCTTATAATTGTTGTCTTTTCCTTCACGACCAGGAACAAATCCTGTCTGGTCGGAATGGATTAGTTCATTTAAGTAGGGTTTGATCCTAGTGGCCAAAATTTTTGCATAAAGTTTTACGTCTACATTCAATAATGAAATAGGTCTATAATTAGAGCACAAAGTTGGATCTTTTGGCGCTTTATGTATTAGAGTGATATGTGCAGCGAGGGACCGAGGCAAGAACGGCGTGCCCTCTAGGGAGCTATTGAAGGATCTTACTAGGTATGGCATTAAGAAATCCTCAAAATTCCTATAATATAGCAAAGTTAGCCCATCAGGCCCTGGGGACTTCCCTTTTGCCATTGATTTTAAGGCATCCATAATCTCTTGTTTTTGTATTGGAGATAATAAGCTGTGAGCTTGTTCAGTATTTAAGCTTGGTAAGGCAATTTCGCTAAGTAGATCTTCCGTTAGTTGCTGTTTCCTGTCTTTAATAGCCTCGGAATCTGTTATATTTATGTTGTAGAGTTGGGTATAATAATCGTGAAAGGCTTTTGCTATATCTCCATCTGTCGTAACCATAGACCCACCCTCTTTTTTGATGGCAGTAATTCTTGATCTGCGTCTGTTGTTTTATCATAGCCATCATAAATTTGGTGGTTTTATAGCCATGTGCGAAAAACTTCTGCCTAAGAGAGAGGTACTACTTGGCAGATAGCACATTGAAGAGATTTTTAAGTTCCTCTCTTTTTTCGGTTAAGCTTTTTAAATGTTGATCCGCTAAGGAACGTTTATGTAGAGTCTCTAGTGCTGAAATTTCCTTGTACAAGGAAGATATTTCTTCCTTTCTTTTCCTATTTAAGTAAGAGGCAAGAGTATTTTCAATTTTCTCTTTGACCTCTTTGTTATCCAAAAGAGTTTCATTCAGTCTCCATATATATTCTTTCGGATGCGAGGTCGGGAAAGCAATGGACAAGAATACAGGAGCATGATCTGAGTGAATAATGGAGCCTATTTGCACTTCTTTACACAAATGCAAGGAATCTACAGGGACCAAAAAATACTCCAATCTATGGTATGAAGTGTGTGGGTCCGAGAAATGAGTATAATCTCTCTCCTCGGGATGGAGACAGCGCCAAGCATCTACTAATGAGCTGTTTTTAATTCTCTTCTTAATATATAAGAGAGTGCGATAGGGTTTATGAGTTCTGCCAGTGGAGGAGTCCAGCGAAGGATCTAGAGATAAATTGAGATCACCAGCTACTAAAACCCTAAAATTCTCCAGGATCTGCATAATCCTGCGGAACCAAGGTTTGTGAGCAGCATTGGGGGCATATATGTTAGTAAAGGTGTAAAGTTGGGAATTTATAAAACCTTTTAAGAAAACATATCTGCCTTCCTCGTCTATTTTGAGATCTTTTAGTGTGAAATTGGCCTGCTTGTGTATGCCTATACTAACCCCCAGCCTATTGGAAAAATTTGAGGTACTATGGTACCACTCATTATAGTGAGTCCTCGTCAGATTCGGTGCCTTCCCTTGTCTAAAGTGTGTTTCCTGTAAAAACATGATATGTGTTTTATCTTTGTGCATATATTTGAGTATTTGGCTTCTTTTTGATGGGGACTGAAAGCCTCTCACATTATAAGATGCAAGTCTAAGATGGTCCATATTTTACACAGTGTATTATATAGAACATTTTATGGTAGCCTACCCAATAGTCTTCTGACCTGATGGTACTTCCGTGACTGTCTGTTGTATCAGTTCAGTAAAGGTAAAAGGATGAGGGGTGAGGGGTGGGTTTGGATCTGAAAAATGAAATATAACATGAAATATAAGAAACAAAACAACATATTCTCTCCGTAAAAGGAAAAATTTTAGGAGATTAGTTATCTCCTGGGAGAACCGACGGGGGTTCAGACACCAAATCTCAGTGGATTGATGTGAACGGAGTGAAAGGTGATACATTATAATGTAAACATAGTGTAGTTGTACACAGGAAGAGAAAACCATTGTGCTAAGAGATTAACTAATAACAAGTCATCCAGAGTTGGAGGACTAAAATACGTTTCAATTATATAAGAACCTTATCAGATCTAACTAAGACTTCCTTTCGTATTCACCAGTCATCCCACGTCTTCCTCAAAGCCGCTCCAAGAGAGACCAGGAGTCGGAGGATAAGACTAGGGCATGAGCAATAGCAACATTGCCCATAGGCCGGATGAACCGGTAAACACGGTGCAAGTCTAAAGAGACAACAAAACTATAGGCTGACTGTTACCACATTATACTGAAGCCTGATCTTTCTCATTCAGAAAGTAGTCTTCTTGGAGTCATCCTTCCTTGTTTTTTCCTGCTTCTTTGTGGTTTTCCATGGTTGACTATTTCCCATGGAGTTGGTGGAGTTATTTCAGAAGGAATAAAAACATCATTTGCAGCGGACCAATCTGGGATATCAAGATCCTCAATGTCTAGTAATGCTAGTATTTCAAGAAGTTCTTTATGTGTTCTGAGGACTATCTTCTTTTCTTTCCATGTTATCAGCAGACCAAACGGAAATAGCCATCTGAAGGCGATTCTTCTGCATCTCAATTGTTCTGTCAAAGGTTTCAGGAGACGTCTCTTGTTAAGTGTAGAGGGAGCAAGGTCCTGGAAGAACAGTATGTTAGATCCTTCATATTCTATAGTATTGCATTCCCTGGCTTTGTTCATAATCGTTTCTTTCTGTGCGAAATTTAGGAATTTGCAGATGATATCCCTAGGGGGATCAGTCGGCTTAGGTTTGGGCCGTGAAGCTTTGTGGGCTCTTTCAATGGTTATAGGCTCTGTGTGATTTTCTCACAGGAGTGAGGAGCATATTTCAATAATCGCTTTAGGAACTGCATCTGGTGCTACAGTTTCGGGCACCCCTCTGACTCGTATATTGTTTCTCCTGCCCCTATTATCTTGATCTTCAAGATGGTCATAGAGATGGTTTATATGTTGCTGATAGTTGAGTAAAGCGTCCGAGTTCTGTCTGGTATATGAGATTATCTCTGATTGGGTGGATTCCAAACTGTCCACCCGGGATCCAATCTGTCTTACATCTCTTTTAATCTCCGCCAACTCATCCAAGACAGGGTTTAAAGCTTTGGCTAATGCCTGTGATATGAAGGATCGGGATATAGGGAGATCTTGAGCCATTTCCACATCTTCATCAGCTTCACTCTCTCTATCTGATTGTTGAGGAGGATTTCTGCTCATTGCTCCTTTTGATAGGGGGGGGGGGTTTGTGCTGCTGTTGGTGCCTGTTGTTTCTTCATAACAAATTTACTCAGGTCTGTTTGGGATAGAGCCGCAGCGTACGTTTGCTTTGGAGAATACAGTGTCGGTCCCTTGAATTTCCCAATCTTCCCCATTGATCCAAGACCCTGTTCGCCTCTTAAAGCTAGCTTTCTTCACCTCCTCCCATGTACAACTCAACACATAATGATTATGCTTAGGAGTGCATTTTAAGCGTTTTCCTACATATAGTTAATGAGGATCAGTTATAGTATTAGATGCTGGATATAGCCCCTGGACCTTCCTCAGCTGAGCACTCTGCGTTGGTATCTATGCAGCTCCACAAGTAAGCGAGTGACCCGCTGCATACAGGCCTCTTGTCAGCGCTCCGCGACCCAATAAATGTCTGAAGAACGGTCAGTCCAATTTAGTAAGTAAGATTATCCTCTGCTGCCAGCCCGGATATCAAGCAGTGTGTTCCGAACCCATCTCAAGGGTTCCAGGCACATTGAGAAAGGGGGATGTTTGCTGCGTGTGAGCGCCTCGTGGCCAGCGCTGCCGGTACTTTAGATCGGGGATGCACCCAGTTCACCAGGCCTCACCTCTATCTCTGTCTCCTGGCTCTCCACGTTCTCCAAAAGCAGTTTATTCAATGTCTCTCACTTTATGTTACGTGGCCCCACCGAATACTATTTGAAATAGGCACGGATGGAGGTAGATGTCGTAGGATTTCCCAACCTTGTGCAGGAGCTGTGAGAAACTGCGTCCGCTCTGTTCAGTGGTAAGCCACGCCCCCTCTTAAAATCAATTTCAACACAAATTAAATTAAAATAAATTGACCACTCGAAAAAAAGTTAAAAAAGTTCATCTCTTTTTTAGATGCACGTTTAAACTAACTGTGCCTACCTTGTGGTAGTGTGACATTACTAGTTGTAAAAAATAAGGTGTCATGCAAAGTTTGGGAGTATTTGATACATTTTTTAAAGCTTACAGCAATGTTTCCTAGAAAAAAATATAGATAGCTACTAAGATTTCCATTTCTAAGAGTTCTCTGGGTATTTCAAGATAAAATATACAATAAACTGAGAAGTATAAAGAGATTGCATTGTTATATTGGACTTTTTGTTACCTAGTTGTACTATTATTATCACTGCGTATTTTGGTTTAGTTTAATGAATCGCAAGATACTTTATATTAATTGTATTCACACTATTTTCTAGTGTCCTTATTTTAATTGTGGTATTTGAGGCATTCATATCCTATGACACTTGAAAGTATTGTTACAACACTATGCTAGACATACAGAGTCCTTTGATTTAAACTTTGGACTTCAATATCTCTGTACTGCTGGAGGAAGTGCTAAAGTTATGTGGCTGGCTCCTTTGCTGGTATAGATTTAAGCCATTTTATATGCCAAAAACTTGCATAGAAAATGTAGAATAAGATGGGCCTGATGCCTCTTGGAAAATCATAGATTTTGTTGCAAAATATGCGACTGATATACAGCACCAAAGTTTCATATATTAGTAAATGAGACCCACAATATTTGGTTTTAAAGTGAAACTGATGATTCACTTTGAGTGCAAACACAAAATGGGTAAAGTGTTAGGAAAATTTAATCATAGTGGTAATCTGAGCTGGAAAAAACGTAGAGAAGATATATCTGTCTCTAGGTTGAATAAATTGGTTTCACAAACTGTTCACTCTAAGGGCTTATGCACACTAACGTGAGGTTAGTGGGGAACAAAATATAGGCGCAATTGGATGCATAATGGGTGAGACTAAAATTTACATTGCTGTTATTGCACTAAGGCATGATTATTAAAACACATTTGTACACTTATAAACGGAAAAAAATTGCAAAAATATGGAGGAAAAATACAGGAGCCATTGGACATTCACTGGCTTAAACCCCAAATATACAATACACTGTTATTGATGCACTAAAATATGCTTATTGCAAAGCTCGCTTATAAGCTGTAGAAAAATTGCAAATTGATTTTGGAGAAAAACACAGGTGTAATAGTACATCACCTGGGTGTTACCAAGATGCACAGCACATGCTATTGGCACACTAAAATATGCTTATTGTGATGATCACATATAAACCATAGAAATATGGATGCAGCAGAGTTAACACTCAAACTTTTAATTCAAATGTCTCGTCATGATACCTGGAAACAAAGCCATTGAAAAGCAATTGAAGGTGTTAACTAGTTTAGTTAGCATGTCTAGTTAAGCATGTGTGTTAACTCTACTACATCTGTATTGGAACAGATTTTGAGGGGAGGGGAGAAACAGGCATAATTGGAAATCCCCTGGATGAGACCAAAATAAAAAGTGCACTGCTGTTGACCCAAAAAATGCATAAAAAATGAATTTATTACAAGACTCGCTTATAAATTGTAGATGCTTTGCAACAGGTTTTTGGACAAAAGGTTCATATACATACAAAAAGTGTAACAGTACTATTTCTTTAAAAGCACATGTCTTGTGCTGTGCAACCCATGTTATGAACAGCTCCATCCCCAGCTAAAGAAAAACAGTATACTAACTGCCCCTATCCTGTCCCTAATGATAAAACCAGACTTTCTGCCTGGTAATTTAATCTAACACAATCCCTACACTATCACTGAGAGTCACTAAAATGGCTGGCTTGTTTGTTTAATTGCTATATCTGTCATAGACACAACAAAAACATCCTATCACATCAGTGGCTGAACTCACAATGGCATCTCTGCTTGAGCGCTAAATTAAAGCCTAATATGCCAGCCAATATCCTCCCTTCTGATTGACTGTCAGACTGACATATATGATCCTTCATCTTCATCTTTTTTATCTGCTTTCCTACTGGTATACTGAATTTTAAATATAAAAATGTGGGTGTAGTTTTGCGTGATTCATTGGAAGTGACTCATCAAAATTTTGGATTCTTTTGGAAGAAGAATTTATGAGAAAATTGTGATGAATCTGACTCACTTAGAATTGATTTGTTCGTCTCTAACACTATACCTGATAATGCTTTGACAGTAATGACCCAAACTATAAAATAATAATGTCATTTATTCCTTATGGTGACTGCTGTAAAAATAAAAACAGCGTAGAAATTGCTGTTTTTTATCTCCTCTCCTTTCAAAATAGTTTAAAAATTGGTCAAAAAGCCATATGTGTCTCAAAATGTTGTACCCTTATTAACTGTAGGAGCTTTACAAGAGGTTTTTGGAAAAAAAGATCCAATTGCACAATATCTGCAGCCAAAATATACACTGTCGGTGGCATCGAAAATTATGCTTATTGTATACTTAACTGTAGAAAATAAAGGCACAATTACAAAACCTTTGCAGCCAAAATATCCTGCTGATGATGCAGTAAAGTAGGTTTTTTTGTACAATTATTAATTTTAGAACATTTGAAACATGTTTTTGGAAAAAAAAGGCACAATTGCAGCGTCCATTGTTTCTATCAGGCAATTTAATCCCTAACTAAATATCCCCATTCCCTAACACTGTTCTTGTAAGACCCGAAACTCACTGTCTTATGTGTCCCATTGCTGTGTCTTTGAAAGACATGTCCTATCACATCAGTGACTGAGCTCAGAATGGCATCTGTTCTTGGGACTTTAGTGCCTAATAAAGTCAATATTGTCCCTCCAGATTGGCTGTGAGTTCGGCTGCAGGACATTATAGCTAAGCCCACTGGCTAAAATGGCTAAGAAGAAAAGGAAATTGGCATTGATTTTGGTATAATATTTTAAGATTATTTAAACAATAATGATGTTCCTGTGAAGCTCTCTATGGTATCACAAATATATAATCATCATCTTCAGATATACAACCAAATAATGTGCCATTCTAAATGTGTTTTTCTAAATTTGTTGTAGTATTGTATGTTACTAAGACACCAAGGAATCATTTAACTCAGTGGTGACATTTCCCATGCCCAAATTATTGACCTGGACAAGTGTCACCTTAAACCGTATTCACATTCTTGGTATGTGGATACATTTGATTACTATTGCAGGGCAAGAAACCCTTGATTCCTTCTACCACTATTTTCTCCCTTAGGCCAACTTAGTGTAATCTACTGCAATGCAGTAACATGATAGCCTGATCTTCTCTAATAATCATTGGAATACGTAAGTGATTATTAATTTTAGTTTTCACTATGTGGGAAACTAAAGGTGCAATTTTACAGTTTTTACTGTGTTGGGCCAAAGTACAGAAAAAACATATGGATCATATATTCACATGCTAAGCATTGATCTATGTCAGTTAGGGCTCATTCAGACGGCCGTATGCTGTCCGTAAAAATGTGGATCCATTTTTTTGCAGACAGTTCAGCATGTCCACAAAAAAAGTGATTTGATTCTTCATTTTTGCGTATCCTTAGATTTCAATGGGGCCACATCCAAGTATAGGACATGTTTTAGTTGTTTTGTGAAGCCATTGAACGGAAGAAAGGGGCCCCATAGAAGTGAATAGGTCTGCATCTAATCCTCAAAAAAGAAGATACGGCCGTCTGAATGAGCCCTTAACCATAATATATAGACATGAGCTTTTTGTATATGTTTTAATTAAAAAGTATATGTCCACTCACCACATCATGGTAGTCTCGTCATTGTAGCACCATATGGTGACTGCCACTGCTGCAACACAGCATCTGCAGGAAGCAAGACTCAGCAACTCAGCAGCACCCCTGATGCCAGGTTAAACCATACTGGCAGTGTGTCACACCAATCCACAGACACACCACAATAGTAGCAACAGCCAAAATGCAGATCTGCACCATGTTGACTGGTTGGAAAAGCTCATATTTCTATGAGACTGCGACCAAGTAATATTAACCGTTATGCTGTCTCCTACTAACAAAAAAAATCAAAACACTTGGGCTGAATAGGTGGAGTGCTGAAACCAAGAATTAAAAAAATAAAAAAGCAGGAGGGAAAGAATGCAAATATGCCAAACTGTAAAAAAAAAATGACATGGATAACACATCTGCATGCTTTGCATTGATCTATTGCTGGAACTCAGCACCCCTGTTGCCGGACTAAAAACCCCTCAGTGATGGGACACCCCAAGCCCCCAGACACAGCTCCACAGAAACAACAGCAGCACTGTATCATGTTAACAGATCTCAGAAGCTGTTTACCTAATTAACTACTTGGTCTCAGTACATGCATACTGTAACATAATTACGATGCAATAAAGTTTAAAAGAGGCTACACGTTTCAGACACATCTGATGTGTCCTTCCTCATGGCCCATTGCATTACAAACATACACAAAGTTTCAAACCATACATGTCCCACATGACCCCACCGTCTTTGGGTAACTTATCAATACCATCTGAGGTATTAACCTCCCATTAGTTAATCAATTAGAGATTATGTATAATCATCCATTGACCACTTCAGTACCGAGGTACCCGCCATTCCTGAAGGTGACTTCGGATTCCTATTTTAAAATGTTTTTAAATCCGAAGATAAGAATACCAAAGTCATTTACCAAAGTCATTTACCAAAGTCTTCAGACGAGACAAAATTTCCCTACAAGGAGCATACACATTGTAAATGCTGTACGGAAACATCATTACAAACAAAGTTTTTTTTAAGAAATCAACTTCAGATTAGAAGCTCAATTCGCTCAACCCTAGTGGTGTCACATGTCATTGAGTGTGATTTTGCACAGTTTCTTCAATTAAAATGGCCACAATGGCCTCTCCACAAGCAAGTGGATGTGTTAGTATGTTTTTTTTTTGTTTTTTTAACCACCGTTTCAGGAAAAATTGATTCAAATAAAAATTTTCCTGAAATTAGAATTAGAATCAAAGTCAATTCTTTTCACCTTGATTTGCTCAACACTAACTTATCTTGTAATTTCCATAATTCCACAAATTTCCTTCTTGGTGTTGTAATTTTAATGTTCAGGAGTGTAAATTCCTTATTTTACGCACACAAATTATTTAAATCTGCTTACTAACAACCATAGTAAAACATAATAAAAAAAATATGATATGAGACATAATGTCTATTTTTCTATTCAAAAAGGATTACCATGTAATGAAAAGAGTTTTTCAAATGAAGTATCATTTAAATAAAAATATTAATATTTTATGTACACTACATTTTCCTTTCTGGTAGCTGTCCCTGTTGTTTCTCTCAGGTCAGAATTCTGGAAATTAAGCACCAAAATGCTATGTACTAGTTGAATGACTAGAGATGTGTTTGAGAGACAAATTTCTATGCAGGGGAGGAAAACAGGAGAAGAGAGCTGGACAACAGCTGTCTGCAATGCACAACTGGAAGATGCATCATATTAGATGAGCTGTGTTTCCCTCCCACAGAAACTGAAGAGACCAGAAATAGAGATGGTCGAGTTAACCAAATAGTGTAAAAATTATATTAGAGATCAGCAGTTTTTGCACTGAGATAAAAATAATGGTATATGGATATATGCTAATTCAGATATTTTATTTCTAATTCATGGGCTAAGCCCTTTAACTTTGACAGAAATTAAAATGATTGGCAAAACTAAATGCTACAACAAAGGATATTTTACCATCAACGGCAAGGAGATCCAACCGCCTGATCCAGCAGAGAATATCAGGAATCCGATGGACACAAACCATAGTATTATACTTAATGGAGCCGGTAGGCATTCCATTTGCGTCCAGCTGTACCGGATCTGGAGAATTCCAGCAGGTTGTTCTCTGACTGAACAGCATGCCAGAATCCATGTTGGAGATGTGAAAGCTTAACACAATTAAAGTCTAACAAACTGCAAAAATTGCAACATATGCTTACCCTTTTGCCTACATCCGCACAACTTTATATAAAAGTGTTGGGTTAAATCACAATCTGTGGGGACCCTGTGGTGCTTCAGAAAGATGTAACCACGCTGTTATTACATACCTGCAGTCACAGTGAGGAGTGTGAAGACCAGCAGAAGTGGTCACACTGTGTGGCATCCTTGTACCACTCTGCTGCAAGGATTCATCGCAGTGTACAATGTAACAGCCAGCAGAGAGCACTCTTCTTGATGTTAGAGCACCACCTGCTGGCTGCAAATTAACCCCTTCCTCCCATGACTGTGGTAGGAAGGTGTTAATTCAATTAAAAAAAAAAAACAAACAAAAGAGAAATAGTTAAAAAATTATTGATAAAAATTAATAAAAAGAAAAATACAGAAAATAAAAAAGTACATATTATAAATTAGATTATAGCAATAGTTACTAGTATAGCAATAATAGCAATAGCAATAATATATCAGATTACTTGCACACCTAAAAAAAAAAAAAAAAAAACGCTGTCCAAATTTCCCAAAGATGATTACCTTACAACTAGAGATGAGCGAGTAGTGAAATATTCGAAAGTTCGAAATTCGATTCGAATAGACCGCGAAATTCGACTATTCGACCGAATATCGAATCCCATTAAAGTCTATGGGAAAAAAATGCTCGCCACTTGGAAATCTCAATTCGACCACTTGGAGGTCACCAAGTCCACCCTGAAACCTCAGAAAAGGATGCCAACACTGCTGGAATGCAACTGGGACAGCAGGGGAAGCATGTCTGGGTGCATATAACGCGCCCAAGTCGCACTATTACGCCACTATCACAGCCTCTCAACAATACACTCCAAAGACAATCTAACCTCTCTGTAAAGTGAGACCATACAAGGAAACCTTCTTTCCTCTACATTGCCATGGACCCCAAGCCAAACTAGACAAAAAAGAAGATGAAATTCTGCACCCCTTAAAATCACGTTGCCTATGAAAACCACAGATGGCATAGGCAAGGGGGAAAGCAAATAGACCCCACCCCTAATTGTCATTGTGTGTGTGTGTGAGATGTGGTCAGACATGTCTTCTTTAAAATGTAAAAACAACTCAAACACATGCAGAAGCCTTAAAATGCCCAAATTGTTGGCGCTAGAGATGTCAGTGACCCGACCTGGCCCAGTGTCATGTCTAGCAGGTAAAGCAGTGGGGATGTTGAGGGATGCGTAGGACCGCAAAAGGCAGGAAGAGGCCGTGGGCTGGCCAGAGGCTCATGGAAAATTTTGTGGAGGCCCAAGAGGTGAGACCTTGATAAAATTATGTGGAGGCCCAAGAGGTGAGACCTGTTAAAAATTTTGTGGAGGCCCAAGAGGTGAGACCTGTTAAAAATTTTGTGGAGGCCCAAGAGGTGAGACCTTGATAAAATTTTGTGGAGGCCCAAGAGGTGAGACCTTGATAAAATTTTGTGGAGGCCCAAGAGGTGAGACCTTGATAAAATTTTGTGGAGGCCCAAGAGGTGAGACCTCTTAAACATTTTGTGGAGGCCCAAGAGGTGAGACCTGTTAAAAATTATGTGGAGGCCCAAGAGGTGAGACCTGTTAAAAATTATGTGCAGGCCCAAGAGGTGAGACCTGTTAAAAATTATGTGGAGGCCCAAGAGGTGAGACCTCTTAAAAATTATGTGGAGGCCCAATAGGTGAGACCTCTTAAACATTTTGTGGAGGCCCAAGAGGTGAGACCTGTTAAAAATTATGTGGAGGCCCAAGAGGTGAGACCTCTTAAAAATTATGTGGAGGCCCAAGAGGTGAGACCTCTTAATTATGTGGAGGCCCAAGAGGTGAGACCTGTTAAAAATTTTGTGGAGGCCCAAGAGGTGAGACCTTGATAAAGTTTTGTGGAGGCCCAAGAGGTGAGACCTTGATAAAATTTTGTGGAGGCCCAAGAGGTGAGACCTCTTAAACATTTTGTGGAGGCCCAAGAGGTGAGACCTGTTAAAAATTTTGTGGAGGCCCAAGAGGTGAGACCTGTTAAAAATTATGTGGAGGCCCAAGAGGTGAGACCTCTTAAAAATTATGTGGAGGCCCAAGAGGTGAGACCTCTTAAAAATTATGTGGAGGCCCAAGAGGTGAGACCTTGATAAAATTTTGTGGAGGCCCAAGAGGTGAGACCTTGATAAAATTTTGTGGAGGCCCAAGAGGTGAGACCTTGATAAAATTTTGTGGAGGCCCAAGAGGTGAGACCTTGATAAAATTTTTGTGGAGGCCCAAGAGGTGAGACCTTGATAAAATTTTGTGGAGGCCCAAGAGGTGAGACCTTGATAAAATTTTGTGGAGGCCCAAGAGGTGAGACCTCTTAAACATTTTGTGGAGGCCCAAGAGGTGAGACCTGTTAAAAATTATGTGGAGGCCCAAGAGGTGAGACCTCTTAAAAATTATGTGGAGGCCCAAGAGGTGAGACCTCTTAAAAATTATGTGGAGGCCCAAGAGGTGAGACCTCTTAAAAATTATGTGGAGGCCCAAGAGGTGAGACCTGTTAAAAATTTTGTGGAGGCCCAAGAGGTGAGACCTTGATAAAATTTTGTGGAGGCCCAAGAGGTGAGACCTTGATAAAATTATGTGGAGGCCCAAGAGGTGAGACCTTGATAAAATTATGTGGAGGCCCAATAGGTGAGACCTCTTAAACATTTTGTGGAGGCCCAAGAGGTGAGACCTCTTAAACATTTTGTGGAGGCCCAAGAGGTGAGACCTCTTAAACATTTTGTGGAGGCCCAAGAGGTGAGACCTCTTAAACATTTTGTGGAGGCCCAAGAGGTGAGACCTGTTAAAAATTATGTGGAGGCCCAAGAGGTGAGACCTCTTAAAAATTATGTGGAGGCCCAAGAGGTGAGACCTCTTAAAAATTATGTGGAGGCCCAAGAGGTGAGACCTGTTAAAAATTATGTGGAGGCCCAAGAGGTGAGACCTCTTAAAAATTATGTGGAGGCCCAAGAGGTGAGACCTCTTAAACATTTTGTGGAGGCCCAAGAGGTGAGACGTCTTAAACATTTTGTGGAGGCCCAAGAGGTGAGACCTCTTAAACATTTTGTGGAGGCCCAAGAGGTGAGACCTCTTAAACATTTTGTGGAGGCCCAAGAGGTGAGACCTCTTAAACATTTTGTGGAGGCCCAAGAGGTGAGACCTCTTAAACATTTTGTGGAGGCCCAAGAGGTGAGCCATAAATATATAAATTTTTCTTATTTACGGAGCAATTCTACGGCGGTTAAGGAGGAGGAGGAGGAGGTGGAGGAGGAAATGGCACTTCATACAGATGGCACTTCACTTTTGGCTGCTTTCCACTGTTGGAGAAGCAAAGTCCGGGTCAATCCACTTGCTGTTCATTTTGATTAGCGTCAGCCTGTCGGCACTGTCGGTTGACAGGCGGCTGCGCTTATCGGTTATAATGCCCCCGGCTGTGCTGAACACCCTTTCTGATAGCACGCTGGCGGCAGGGCAGGCAAGCACCTCCAAGGCGTACAGGGACAGTTCCAGCCACGTGTCCAACTTGGAGACCCAGTAAGTGTAGGACGCCGAGGGATCGGGGAGGACAGGGGTTACGGTCTGCCAGGTACTCCCGCAACATCCGCCGATACTTGTCCCTCCTGCTGATAGCGGGCCCCGCAGTGATGGAAGTTGCACGAGGGGGTGCCATGAACGTGTCCCACACCTTGGAGAGTGTTCCCCTGGTGGCTGTGGGCCTGATCGATGTTGTGGGACTCTGGGAGACCCTCTCCTCTCTGCCGCCAGCGATGGTGGGTGGGAAAATCTCCATCATGTTCTGCACGAGTTCCCTCTGGTATTCCAGCAATCGATTCGTCCTCTCCTCTACCGGAATAAAAGAAGAGACGTTATCTTTATACCGGGGGTCCAGGATTGCGAAGACCCAGTACAGTTTGTTCTCCACTATCCGGACAACACGTGTGTCCCGGGAAAAGCAGCCCAGCATGAAGTCAGCCATGTGTGCCAGACTCTGAATAGGCATGACCTCACTGCCCCCACCAGAAGGATCACTTGCCATTTCCTCCTCTTCCTCTTCCGCCTCCTCTCTGCCCCATCCGCGCTGAACCAATGGGACGCACACAGCCTGACTGCTACCCTCGCCGCCAGCATCCTCCTCCTCTTCCACAGCCACCTCCACGTCGTCCTCCTCCTCCTCATCCTCCTCCTCCTCCTGCAACTGCCACCGAGAAGCAGACAAAAGTGTGGTCTGACTGTGTAGCTCCGTTGCGTCTCCTCCTACCCCCGTCTCCTCTGCGTGCAATGCGTTCTCCCTTATTGCGATGAGTGATTCTTTAAGGACGCATAGGAGCGGGATGGTTACGCTCACTATAGCGTCCTCGCTGCTGACCTTCTTGGTGGACTCCTCAAAGATACGCAGTACATCGCATATGTCTGCCATCCATGGCCACTCGTGGTTGGCAAACTGAGGGAGCTGAGTTGGAGGCACGCGTGGATTCATAATCTGGTACTCCATCAATGCTCTCTGCTGCTCACACACCCTGGCCAACATGGAATAGGTGGAATTCCAGCGAGTCGGCAGGTCGCACAACAGCCGATGTTCAGGCAAATGGAGGCGTTGCTGGAGTTTTTTTAAGCTAGCAGCAGCTACAGTTGACTTCCGAAAGTGAGCGCACAAGCGCCGCACTTTCACCAGTAGCTCTGCCAGGTTGGGGTAAGTCTTTAGAAATTTTTGGACTACCAGATTAAAAACGTGGGCCAGGCATGGTACGTGATTGAGTTCGGCAAGCTCCAGAGCCGCCACCAGGTTACGGCCGTTATCGCACACGACCATGCCTGGTCCTAGCTGCAGCGGCGACAGCCACATCTCCGTCTGCTGCAATATGGCGTCCCTCACCTCTGGGGCGCTGTGCTTCCTGTCGCCCAAGCTGATGAGCTTAAGCACCGCCTGCTGACGTCTCCCCGCGCCAGTGCTGCAACGCTTCCAGCTAGCGGCTGAGGGCGATGTTAAGGCAGAGGAGGAGGAGGAGGAGGGGGGTTTATCAGAACCCATGCTGGCAATCTTGGGCGGGGGTGGTAGGTAGGCCGTCTCTGTTTGCGACCCCGTCCCCGCTTCCACTACATTCACCCAGTGTGCCGTCAAAGAGATGTATCGTCCCTGGCCGCAAGCGCTTGTCCACGAGTCGGTGGTCAAGTGGACCTTTGCGCTGACTGCGTACCTCAGGGCCCGCCTGATGTTACGCGACACGTGCTGGTGCAGGGCGGGGACGGCACTCCGGGAAAAGTAGTGGCGGCTGGGGACGGAATAGCGAGGTGCGGCAGCCGCCATCAGGTCGCGGAAGGCCTGCGTCTCCACAAGCCTAAACGGCAACATCTCCAGGGCCAGCAGTTTGGAGATGTGGCAGTTTAAGGCTTGGGCTTGGGGGTGACTCGAGGCGTACTTCCGCCTGCGGTCGAACGCCTGCGAGATGGACAGTTGTTGGGACGAGGAGTGTGAAGGTGCAGGCGAAGAGGCGGGGGAAGGGGAGGCTGAAGGAGAAGGCCCCAAAGTAGCCGAGGCAGAGGCAGATGTGGAGGTGTCCTGGCTGGAGGTCTGGACCGCAGTGGCAGCACACAACACAGGGGAAGAGGCAGTGGCAGCAAGACCGGGCGCAGGTTGTATTGCGTTTGCTCTCTCCCACTCAGCCCAGTGCTTGACTTCCAAGTGACGCCGCATGCCTGAGGTGGTCAGATTGCTCTTCTCAGAGCCCCTACTCAGTTTTGAGTGGCAGAGTGTGCAAACCGCGCTCAGTTTGTCATCCGCACAAACATTAAAAAATCTCCACACCACAGAAGTACGAGGCCTCGATGGGGGAGCTTCGCGCGACTGCCCGCTGCCGGGAACAGCTTCGGCCCTGCTGGCTGTGGCCTCACTTCTCTGTCTGGACTGTCCTCTGCCTCTGGACATCCCTCTGCCTGTGGACATCCCTCTGCCTCTGGACATCCCTCTGCCTCTTGCTGCCTTTTTCGGTGCTGCGCAGACCACCACCTCTCCACTACTTTCCTCGCTGGACATCACCCCTGGCCAAGTGGGGTCGGTCATTTCGTCATCCACCACCTCCTCTTCCACTTCCTCACTCTGCTCCTCCTGCTGCCCACTGGACATTCCAACAGCCTCCCTTGATGGCAACTGCGTCTCATCATCATCATCGCTCATGATAACAGATGCTGGCTCAGGGTCCACATCAGCAGGAGATGGCGAAAACTCAAGTGTTTGGGCATCACTACAAACAAATTCCTCTGCTAGCTCCTGGGATTCTTCCGGCACATCTGAAAAAGGACCCGAAAAGAGCTCCTGGGAGGGGTCAATGGTGGGATGACTCTGTTGGCCAGGTGTGGAGGAAGGAGGGTCAGAGTGAGACTGTGTGGATGACTGGCTGGTGGACAACTGTGTGGAAGCGCTATCGGCTATCCATTGCACCACCTGTTCAACCTGCTCAGGCCTCAACAGCGGTGTAACCCGCCCCCTGCTTAACTGTCCCATAAAGGCAGGGATTCTGGATGAGCGGGATCCTGGCTGACCCTCACCAGCACGCATTGTATCCCCACTGGCTTCAACAAGGCCCCCAACAGCATTTCCGCGCCCCCGTCCTCGTCCACGTCCTATTCCGCTAGCCCCCCTCCGCATTTTTTTTTTTTTGTTACAATATTTTGCCTTCACAGCCGTGAAATTATTTTGCAAGAGAACGCACAGTACAGTTGCCTAGTATAAGGCCTATATATTTTATAGTTCAAGGTACACAGCCGTGTACTAACTTTTCAGACGGTGGGTATAAACACCAGGTATTTAAATAATTTTGCAAGAGAACGCACAGTACAGTTGCCAATTATAAGGCCTATATATTTTATAGTTCAAGGTACACAGCCGTGTACTAACTTTTCAGACGGTGGGTATAAACACCAGGTATTTAAATAATTTTGCAAGAGAACGCACAGTACAGTTGCCTAGTATAAGGCCTATATATTTTATAGTTCAAGGTACACAGCCGTGTACTAACTTTTCAGACGGTGGGTATAAACACCAGGTATTTAAATAATTTTGCAAGAGAACGCACAGTACAGTTGCCTAGTATAAGGCCTATATATTTTATAGTTCAAGGTACACAGCCGTGTACTAACTTTTCAGACGGTGGGTATAAACACCAGGTATTTAAATAATTTTGCAAGAGAACGCACAGTACAGTTGCCTAGTATAAGGCCTATATATTTTATAGTTCAAGGTACACAGCCGTGTACTAACTTTTCAGACGGTGGGTATAACACCAGGTATTTAAATAATTTGCAAGAGAACGCACAGTACAGTTGCCAATTATAAGGCCTATATATTTTATAGTTCAAGGTACACAGCCGTGTACTAACTTTTCAGACGGTGGGTATAAACACCAGGTATTTAAATAATTTTGCAAGAGAACGCACAGTACAGTTGCCTAGTATAAGGCCTATATATTTTATAGTTCAAGGTACACAGCCGTGTACTAACTTTTCAGACGGTGGGTATTAACACCAGGTATTTAAATAATTTTGCAAGAGAACGCACAGTACAGTTGCCAATTATAAGGCCTATATATTTTATAGTTCAAGGTACACAGCCGTGTACTAACTTTTCAGACGGTGGGTATAAACACCAGGTATTTAAATAATTTTGCAAGAGAACGCACAGTACAGTTGCCTAGTATAAGGCCTATATATTTTATAGTTCAAGGTACACAGCCGTGTACTAACTTTTCAGACGGTGGGTATAAACACCAGGTATTTAAATAATTTTGCAAGAGAACGCACAGTACAGTTGCCAATTATAAGGCCTATATATTTTATAGTTCAAGGTACACAGCAGTAGTGCCAAATATAGTTTGGTATGTAGCAGAGCACCTAATACACCACTAATGCCTCTCTCTGTCCCTACTCCAGCAGCTATCCCTGAATACAGCAGCCGTTCTCTGTAAAGTCTATATTGTAGTAAAGCTATCACTGTACTGCACTATAGTAGCCCTGATAAGGGCTTTTAATCACGCTTCTGCCTGTCCAACAGCTAAAACCTGTCTCTCCCTTCTCCAGCCTCTGTCCCTGACTAAGTTCACGCAGCATATGCGTACGAGCAGGAAGAGCTGAGTTTTTAATATTCGAGGTCACATGGTTTTTCCAGCCAATGCATGTAGACGCCGTTTTCGCGCTGCCAGCGTGCTCAGCGTGCCTGTCATACCCCCCCTGCATGGTGATTGGTGGAAAAAGAGCGCCAGGGAAGGTGGGAGGGGAAACGAATTCTAAGTGCGCCATCGCCGTTATACTCGAACGAAATCGAGTACGCCAAATAGCGTAGTATTCGATCGAATACCAGCTCGATCGAACACTACTCGCTCATCTCTACTTACAACATAAAAAAGTCACTTAGAAGGGGCTTGTAACATTTTGGACCTGTACAACATTTTTCTAGTAGCGTGTTTCCATAGAATTAGTCTTTTGAAGTCTTGTCTTGAGCCCAGCAAGTACCGTATTTTTCGCTTTATAAGACACACTTTCTCCCCCCCCAAAAGTAGGGGGAAAATGGCCGTGTGTCTTATAAAGTGAATACTAGTGAGCGCTTCCATTATGGAAGCGCTCACTAGTATGTATTAGCTGATGGGAGCAGGGAAACATACTTACCCTCCTGCGCCGCGGCTCCGCTCTGGGTCCCGCGCTCCTCTTCTCCTGCCGGTGCTGCACTGTCACGTGGCTGCGTGCAGCGCCAGTAGAAGACAGAGGAGCGCTGGACACGGAGCTGAGCCACGGCGCAGGAGAGGTAAGAGAGGTTTATTATGTTATTCTTATGGGGTTGATCTGAGGTCTGATGGGGGCAGAGTGGGCTGATATGGGGCATAGTGGGCTGATCTGAGGTCTGATGGAGGCAGAGGGGGATGATATGGGGGCACAGTGGGCTGACATGGGGGCACAGTGAGCTGATCTGAGGTCTGATGAGGGCACATCGGGCTGATCTGAGGTCTGATGGCGGCACATTGGGCTGATCTGAGGTCTGATGGGGGCAGAGTGGGCTGATATGGGGGCATATTGGGCTGATATGAGGTCTGATGGAGGCAGAGGGGGCTGATGGGCAGATCTGAGGTCTGATGGGGGAGGAGTGGTCTGACACGGGGGCACATTGGACTGATATGAGGTCTGATGGAGGCAGAGGGGGCTGATATGGGGGCACAGTGAGTTGATCTGAGGTCTGATGGGCAGAGTGGGCTGACATGGGGGCACATTGGGCTGATCTGAGGTTTGATGGAGGCAGAGGGGGCTGATATGGGGGCACAGTGGGCTGACATGGGGGTCTGATGTGGGCAGAGTGGGCTGATCTGGGGGCTGATGGGGGTCTGACATGGAGGGCTGATATGGGGTTCTGATGTGATGTCCTGAAATTTATGGGGGGTCTGATATTAGGATCTGATGTGAGGTCTAGTGAAAAATATTTTTTTCTTATTTTACTACTCTAAAATCTGGGGTGCGTCTTATAAAGTGAAAAATACAGTAGCTAAATTAAATAAATAGTGTCTATTTTCAAATGTATTGTAATTAGAGATGAGCGAATATATTCGTAAAGATTCGTTATCCGCACAAATATTTGCATACTCGTAAGTATTCGTTACTGGGCTGAGTAGCGTGTGAAATTTGTGTTTTTTTTTAAACTCCTCCCTGCATGTTTAGTGCCTATTTCTTAGCCAATAAACATGTAGGGAAGCCTGGGGGACCTCCTGCCATGACCTACTACCTTTTCTACGTGTCTAGGAGTGATTGGCTGCCTGCATCAGGTGACGTGCTATAATATATATGCGTACGCCTGGGGCTCGGATCACACACCTTGTGGTTTTAGGAGAGGGAAAGAGTGTGCGTGTGATAGGGATAGCGAAAGCGTACGAAATAGGGGAATATTCATTTCTATTAGGCAGGGAACTGCATTTGTGACCCAAAAGTCTTTTTAAAGACTACACTACAGCTTGCAAGTGGTAATGGTTTCACTGTCTTGAATTCATAAGCAACAACGTATAGAGTAAATTATACGTAGCAATAGCGTACGCTTTATCGGACAAGGTTCTGTCGCTCCTTGCACTGTCTCTGCCTGCTCCATGCATGCTGCCCCTGGTGTTCCCTATCCATTTTTGTGGTGTTTCACTGTCTTGAATTCATAAGCAACAGCGTATAGAGTAAATTATACGTAGCAATAGCGTACGCTTTATCAGACAAGGTCCTGTCGCTCCTTGCACTGTCTCTGCCTGCTCCATGCATGCTGCCCCAGGTGTTTCCTATCCATTTCCGTGGTGTTTCCATCACTTTCAGAGGTTTTCAGGTGTTTAGGCAACCTTGCCTGCGAAGAAGTACCGAGCACACAAGCATTTTAATATTCACTCATCTCTAATTGTAATGATTAGAGATGAGCGAGCACTAAAATGCTCGGGTGCTCGTTATTCGAGTCAAACTTTTCCCGATGCTCGAGTGCTCGTTTCGAATAACGAACCCCATTGAAGTCAATGGGAGACTCGAGCATTTTTGCGGGGGACCAAGGCTCTGCCTAGGGAAGGCTGGGTGAAAACCTGGAAACCTCAGAAAATGATGGAAACACCACGGAAATGGACAGGAAACAGCAGGGGCAGCATGAATGGATGCCTCTGAGGCTGCTTAATCCCACCATTACCCCAAATCCTCAGGCAACAGCCTGGTGGTTACCCTCATGGCAATTGTGCTCACCCAGACCAAGAAAGGCGAGGCAAATACCCATCACATGTTAGGGAAGCACCCAACTAGTGCAACGAAGGTCCATCACCGCCTGCAGGTGACACCATTGCTCATCTTGCACTGCAGCTAAAATCAAGTTTGTATCTGTTCTTATCAGTTCTGTGCCTGCTGGTGTATAGTGTGAGCATAGCTGCTCCCAAGCAGTTGATCTGGGTTATTCCCGTCTATTGCAGGAGCAATCAGAATCAGTAAAAATATCTAATACGTCCCCCTACCCGGGAATTGTTTGGAGAAAGGGCATGTAGGTGGGGGGAAGGAGGTTCGCTGGAAGAGCCAGAGGAGGCCCCCTGCTAGCGGTGTTGGTGGTGACAACAGCATGGATTTGGGAAACTGTGCTTTAACCCGTATGGATCAATTCTTCTCAGTTAATACCGTATACTCCCCTATCTTGGGACCCATTTTAATGGATTTCGAACACGGAAACGGAAAAAGAGCTTGCTCTGGC
>ONZH01029978.1:0-35158 GCA_900303285.1 Rhinella marina
GTCAGGTTAGACCTCTCCAGATCTCAAAACCTGAAACCAAAACTCATATGTGAAAGTAGCCTAAATTTGGTTAAATCCATATAAAAACTAAAAACAAAAAAAAACATTGGCCATCATTTGAACAGATGTAAGATCTAATATGTGGGGCAGACACAATACAGATAATATTGTAATGGTGGACAACTGTTCTATAACGTGATATCAGCAGTCTAAAGTATGTGAACACGACATCTGAGGGGTACAATGACGGGGAGCGGTGCAATCACAGTTCCCCGTCACTGCATCCACTACTTATAAAGAAATGCGCTTCGTGGCAAAGTAATCTGCCACGAAGCAAATTTTTTTATAATATTCGGCAAAGCAGCTGAATCAAATTTTCCAATCCCTCAATCATCTCTACTCACTTTAATGAGTAAAAACTGAAAAATTGAGAAAATTTCTCTCCTGCGGCAGCATACAGTATCAGTGTTAGCCCTAACAGTTGATCACATACAGATTAAACATTTATGGAAAGATTTAAGAAAAGCAATACATTTCTTTGAAAGAAGAGGTAATTAATGTATCAGAAAATGTAAAAAAAATATACCTCTGTGCCTACTGTATATTGTTACAATTATTTTGCGCTTTTATAGGTCACTGAAACTCGCACTGGACCACTGGGATGTAGCAGCTATGACAATCTCGATTCAGTCAGTTCGGTGCTATTACAGAGCACAGAAAGCAAACTCCATCTTCAGGGTGAGTACAGAAATGTGCCAGTATGAGTATGCATAAGATATACAGTATTATTTATTGTATTGTAGATTATTTTGCAGGTTTCCTATATTTGCCCCTTAAGCATATTTACACAAGTGTGAATGGGTCTGGCAATCTCTATTTAAATTTATAGTACCCAGGACTAGTGATTTACTGTAAGTGGACCAGGTTTAACAGCAAAAAAAAGGATAGAAGAGGCAATTAGGTGTCAAATGTGAACTAGTAAGTTTCTTATGCTTAGAAACTGCATTAATGCTTTCTATCAAAACTGGTGTATTACGATACTTATAAAAATAGTAATATACAGTACTTAAAGAGGAGTTGAGAATTCTTGGTTCATGGAGCAAATCGGAAGTGAAGCCGTAACCAAGTGACAAGTTAGTCTTCTAGAAACCAGTCGTCATTTTATCTGTTTTTTTTTTTCAAATTCCCAAATGTAGATGTAGCTAACATTAACTTGACATTTAATGTGTTACATACTATGCATGCCCAGTGGAGCAGGCCAAAGGATGTGTATGGTCACATGCCCCTCTATTTGCATCTATCTTGTGGACAGGAGCACAATCCTGAGGACTGATGGCTGGCTGAACAAGAGGGCGCAGCTTCACTAATAAAGAAAACAGGACACAGCTTAAAGCAGTAGGCCATTTTCAGGTTACTGTTGACCAATGTGTCTGTGATATGATTATATGGCACCTTCTAATATAGTCTTAGTTGAAATTCTGCACTATTTTCTGTATTTCATAATTTATTCTCCCTTGTCTTTTTGCTGGCCACACAGAGGTCCTGTCCATAAAATGGCCGCTGATGGAGGGTCATTTGACCAGGCAAATTATCTTCATCTGATGTCTCCTCCATTCAGGCAAATTATCTTCATGTGATGTCTCCTCCATTCAGATAGACCCTCAATCAGCAGCCATTTTATGAACAAAACATCTGTGTGGACAGCAAAAAGACTTTGTAAACAAGTGGACATACCTTATAAAATATAGAAGATGGTGCACATTTAAATAAAGACTATATTAGTAAGTGTCATATAATCATCTCAAACACATTGGTCAACAGTAAACTGAAAGTGGCCAACCCCTTTAAACAATAGTTATTGAATACAGATTTACAGATTCTTCTTTCCTTACCAATCCACTTGGTGACATGTTATAATGTGTGTCCTGAGATGACCTGCTTTTTAAAAGAACATGATTCAGTGGTATTGTGTCACAAGGTCTCTATACTACAGTATATATTCATATGTGGCCACCTAAGCGGATGTGTTGTGTATCACAGTCTTTCACGGATGTTGCTAGCATGTTGTGATACTGTATTGAAATAGTTTCAGGAGTCTTTCACCAAATTAGATCAAATTATACCTTTATAAACATCTTTAAAACATGTTTCTTAGCATTAGCTATAAAGTGATCAACTCCTTTAAATGTCAAGTTAAAATCTGCGGCATCTGTAATTAACTATTCTCTACATGAGATCTAATTAGAAACCAATTGAATAATACCAGACTTTACCTGGCCTTTACCTCATGTATGTCGATATTTTTCTATTTAGCACAAGAAACCCTGCACTAAAGTATAATGCATGGGGAACCGTAGTATGGAGATATTATCCCCTAGAATAACTTCATAAAGCTGGAGCTGAATAAAGATTCAGATGTTGCATTACAACATTGCATTTAATGACTGACAACCGGGTCGCAATGAGAGATGTGCAAATTTCCTGAAATTTGTTTCGACAAATTCATTGGCAGATTTTATACAGGTACAAATAAATTTGACCTGAATTGAAAGTCATCAAACTGCCCTTGAAAGTCATGTATGACACTCTGAGGTCTCCTAGGACTGTATCCAACCCCTTTCAAGCTCTTAAATGCCAAGGCAGCATTAGCAATGTCAAAGTGACAGTGACATGTATATCTATGAGTAAACACATGGTAGCTATTCTAACAAACAGCCTGGTTAATAAAATTAAATTAAGACATGACTGAGAAGTTATCTCTCTCTGCCTGCTCCTGTCTTCTGACTTGTAAAACGGTAGCTGCCATTTTGAGAGATTCACCTAAACTGAATTGTGAAAAATTTGGATTTAGCTGTAATGCAAATTTTTGGGAGTTTTGAGAGGAATTCACTTGTAATCAATTGCTCATCTCTAGTTGTGGTGCAACATGACGCGACATGACAGTTGTAAAAGATCCAGCATTTTTGGGTTTTTTGTCACCAGTCACACTTGACTTTTCCATTATAGATCACATTGCCTCTGACTTTTCTGTGATTTGACTATTTAAGTTAACTCACAGCTAGGGATGAGCGAACTTCATGTTTTGACGTTTGGGTTTGGCGTTCAGGTTTATCCGTTATGGATTCTGTTACCACGGAACATAACGGAATTCTATGACGGAATGCACCACGGAAGCCTTTAGAAGGCATTCCGTTTTGCATATATATCTGCAGATCTGGCCATGTGCATCTCGCACCTTTCGCCGGCCCCATTGTCACAATGGCTATGGTTGTTCACAAAACCATCAAAAATAAAACATGTTCTATAAGTTGTAGCACAGCCTCAAAGATCCGGAGAGCACACAGGTCCACATTTTTCAGGGCCCATAGAATTGAATGGGTCTGCATGCAAATCGCAAAAAATATGGAAAGAAAATACAGGCATGTTAATGAGGCCTTACACAGCAACTGATGGAGAATGTCCCAATTCATTTTATATAAAGTCTGACAGGGAAACCTGTATGCTTTCATATGAAATTGGAGGCATATACAGGTAAAGTAGGACCATATTGACTTGGATAGTTGTATTACGTTTTGTACTATTATTATTTGTATTATTACTATTCATTGTAAGACATCATTAATTCCAGGGTCCCGTACATATGAGAATACATTAAGCAGTAAAAACAGCAAGGACAATAAAGTTCTAAGAATCATCTAAGAGTCATCTCGTTTTTGTGTTTTTGCTTATTTTTTTTTTTTTTTTATTACAAATTACTGTTCAGTCACAATTTTAATCACACCCGGGTACACATTTTCCAACTCATACAATCTAAACTATGTATAGTTGATTTATAATGTTGATTGAAATTAACATAATGTTTCCCACACATGGAAAATGTGTATAATTCAGTCTGTAATTGCACCATTTGTGGGTCCCTTTATAGAGGTGATTGTGATGATGGCACCAACATAAGCAGCATTATACATATATAAACATATTATTCTACATAATAAGCAGGAGCTTTGTGTCTTGGTGCTCACCTTGTATCAAGACTGAGAACATTTCAGTCTTACTATTGAATGTGACATGAAAAAACCTTGAAAAAAAGCAGGTTTATAAAAGTAAATGAATAATATATGGTATTTGTGGATTTGTGATGCCTCCACTTCTGTATCACTAGTTTGAAGGAGAATATAGTGGTTTAGTTGTCAGAAGTATGAAAAAAGTATATCAATGGCAAACATCCAATTGGCATAATATTAAAAAATGTAAAGCAAGAGTACAGAGAGACATTATTGCTCTGTTTTCAAATGTAGTTACAAGGAAGACTAACATAATTAAACACTTGATGGAAGTTTGAGGGCTGAATGGTGTCTTATTGTGGTACAGGCACATGCAGCCTCAACATTTTAGTCTTATAGATTCTAAACTTGAGTGTGATTTCACATCCCACCGTGACATCACATACCAAATCACATTGAAAGCCACTGAAAGAGTCATTTAAGTCATTAAGAGTAAAGATGGGGATTGATACATCTGTATGGAAGAAAATGTTTTAGAATAAATTGATTTCAAATTAAATCTTCTTACATAAGATGAACACATTAAAGTGGTCGTCTGGTGTGATAAAAAAAAAATTATACATAAGGAAAAATGCTTTAAAAGAAGCATTACTTACCTCACGGATCCCCTGCCACTCTCATTCCGCTGTTTATCAGGTCCCTACTGGTCTCTGTTTCCTGGTCCCGCCTTAGCCCACATTGCAAGAGATATTTGCTCAGTCAGTCACTGACCATGGACGTTATCCTCCACAGTTAGTGATTTCCTTAATAGGAAACTCCAGGTATTTCCTGCTTGATGAGTCAGGACCAGGAAACAGAGAACAGTAGACACCGGGTAAGCATCAGAACAGAAGTGTCAGGAGATCATTGAGGTGAGAAATGTCTCTTTTTTAACCTATTCTGCCTCATATAAGACATATAGGGGCACATTTATTAAGACCAACGTTTTAGATGCAGGTGTTAATAAAACCCTGCACTGGCGGTGGATCCTCCAGTACAGGGCTTCTAAATGTAAGACAATTTCCTAGCTGTCGTACATTTAGAACATTTTCTACACCCGAAACAGGTGTAGAAAATGGTAAATGACAGCACTACCCTTTGCCCACCTTTTTAGACCTGGTATAAGCAGGGAAAACGGGGAAAGGTCCCAGATTATGGTGCAAAGGATCTTTGCACCACAATCTGCACAAGAAATACGCTTGAATATAGGCTATTTCTGTTTAATAAATGACCCCCATAATTCTTCCAGAAAACCCTTTTAAAAAAATACTATTGTATGGACCGATAATACTGCACCAACAGACTTATACAGTGTACTCAAATAGTTCAGAGGATAGTCGCTCACCAATTGGTGGGGTGAATGATGAGGTGCACTACTTGTCAGCACACCCAAATGCTGTATATAAGTACATGCAACAAATTATAAGATAAGTAGGCACACTCTAATGGGATTCAATAAAATAAATAAATACTTTAATAGGTAATAAATACTGATGATAGTATAATTAATCCAGCGCTGGAAATGTTAAAACAATAATATACGAATTAATAATAAAATATAATCAAAATATAAACAAAAATCCAAGATGAGTCCAAAAATCCAAATTAAATCCAAAATAAGTCCAAAAATGTATAAAAATATATAGTTCAATTGTTCATTTGAATAATTAGACCAATATTCCCTTTTATGAGTCTTATGTAGTTCTGGGATATAAGTATTCAAGGGGTTAAAATTGTTAGCAATCCCATTGCAATATCTATATGTACCCGTTGTTCACCTAAAAATATAGTTCATTGGTGATTCAGTGGTATTGATAATACAGCAGTTACATTGGTGATTCAGTGGTTTACATAGGTAAATAGCTTTGGATAATACTTTACCACCCGGTGTGTTCACTGCAGAGCCGCAGGTCTGTGTCGGGATGTCCACTGTAGAGCCGTAGGGCCGCAGACTTCGCCTGCTGGTGCTTGTGTTGCCTCACTCTTCAGTTGTCCCGTACTGCCGGCGGGTCTGTGGCGTGCTCTCTAGGCGCGCAATCCAAAAATTGCGCCTTTTTTCTTCCGATGGCGTGCCACGTGGCGTCCCACGTGGTACGCTAATGAATGGATGGTAACTTAATGTCGATACTCTGTACTTGCTTATGGGTGGATAGTAACTTAGTGTCGTTACGCCGTACTTGCTTAGTACTACAGTTACAATATAGATTGCCGTATCTTGCTGTATAAAGATGATAGTGTTATTTTCTCCAGGTTGTCCTCTTTTTCTCCAAGTAAATCACTGCTAGCCCAAACGTGTTTCAGGGTACAACACCCCTTCCTCAGTGGTCAGCAGTGTGTGTGTATACTCTGTTTTTTTATAACCCCTATTATTGGGGGTGGAGAAAACAATTAAACTCAAATTGGTTTCTTAATGGGCAGTGTCCCATAGGTATTGGGAAAACCTGGAAATGGGATAACCTGGCAATAGGATATCTTGAAGTGAGGATATATATTATATATATAAAGAATGTAGAAATATAAGAAATATAACGATATGAAAATATAAAAAATATAAATCATAAAAAATGCATAAATATGAAGAATACATAGATGAAAATAGATGAAAATAAAAGTAAAAATAAAATAAAAAATGAAATACATAAATATTTAAATTCAGATTGAATGTAAAAATGCACATACTGCTCAATAATATATAATATTAAAAATAGAAATATAATATATAGGGATATAGAAATATAAAATATAAAAATATATGTATAAATGTATAGTGACGTATGAACATATGAAATTAATCTTATAAAATTATTCTGTATCTTCTGTTGTTTTGTTCATTGGTACTGTCCTTGATGATATTGGTTAAGTGGGTAAGTATCATGTATGTCAATTCTTCCTTATTATTATTCTAGTTCTTCTTCTTTCTTTCTTTCTTTCTTTCTTTCTTTCTTTCTTTCTTTCTTTCTTTCTTTCTTTCTTTCTTATTCTAGGTAAGTACCATGTATCCGTTACATTTCAGTTCTTTCTTCCTTATTATTTATAACTCTTATTATATCTTCTTTTCTAGGTTACAGTGGAGGCAAGAGATTCTTTCTAGGTGAGTATCGATTATAATTTAATTATGTCATTTATTTTCTCTTTGTTGTTTATAACTAATCTTCTATCTTCTTTGCTAGGTTCCAGTAGACATATAGAGGCATGGCCCTCACAGGGAGGGGAGATCGGGGTGCTGGGATACAGCCTGACCCCGATGTCCCGTCCCCGCAGGGCACACACCTCAATTCATAGGAAACCGAAAAGTTCAAAATCCGCATTTAGGCCTTTCGGGACAATTGTGTTGAATTCAAATATTTTTCGGGACTCAGCTCTGGACATATTTAAGGTATGGTTACCCCCTCTCCACTGTCTCGGAACTTTTTCGAGGGCTGCATATCTAAGGCCTGAGGGGTCCTTATTATGATGTTCCTTAAAATGTTGTGAGAGCGTATGTAGCTCATAACCCTTTTTAATATTCGTGATATGCTCCGCTACTCTTATCTTTAGTGTCCTTTTTGTTCTCCCGATGTATTGTTTGTTACACGGGCATTGAAGTATGTAAATAACCTCGGTGGAATTGCAAGTCAAACAATCCTTAATATCAAATTGGTACGGGCTTGTTGTTGATCTAAACTCAGATGTCTTCTTGGGAAATTTAGTAAGTCTGCAGTTATTACATGCTCCACACCTATGGAATCCTTTTGATTGTAGCCAACTGGTATTTATTGAGGTTTTTCTTTTTACTTTAATGGATGGAGCTATTTTCAGGCCCAAATTAGGTGCTAATGCTTGTAAAAAATCCAGCACAAGACTTAGAGAATGAAATATTCCAGCAAGAATTGGATTTATTCTTGAGGACACAATCCCAAATTCTGATAACAATGATAATTAAAAGACGCACTCAGATCATACAAGAAATTACAGTACATATTAATGCCTTAAGGGAACAGATAGATAAAATCCAACAAGACGATGAAACAAAAAAGTGGGAAGAAAGAATCTGTAATAATCTGGATAACTTAGAGAAGGAGATTATTAATAAGAAAGCAAAAAAACTACAATGGAGGAAAGAAATAGAGAATAGATCAAAAAGTATGCAAAATACGCACAATAATACAAGTCAGGAGACACCTACAATAAGCAAAAACAAAAACAGAAATGATGTCAGGGCAACACCAACGCAATACAATATACCAGTCACAAACAGATATGAAACCTTAGCAGAACCACATTTTTTAGATCAGACTCCACCCCATCACAAGGCAAAAACACGATTAAGACAGTCACACACCCCAGAGAGGAGACACAGGAACACACAGTCACCAACTCACAATTACAACTTAAGACACAGATATCACAAACCGGAATCCAGTATAGAGAGACCGACATATCACAGAAACGACCATCACAACAGACACACGTATCACCAACAACAACCACGATGGGAAGGGAATCACAGAACCAGGGGATATCAACCAACACAATACGTAGAAAAAAGACAAGAAGAGGAAAACGGAAGAAGAAACAAGATGACACACAGGACACAATAAATGTGGATAATATAGTTAATTTGAGTAGTAAGACACTAACAAATATCCAAACTACATTATTGAACAAAGGTTTGAAATTTGCCCTGACAAACAAATTAGATAAATTCCATACATATATAGGGATAGAGAAATTTATAAGAAAATTTGCCTGAAAAAACATTATCTGAAAATCCCATAACAAGGGAAGCAGAAGGAGAAAGAACATACGTACATACTAATCTAAAGGAGAAATCCAAAAAGTACCCTAGACAAGAAACTAGCCAAGAGATCGCAGCTTTTAAAAAATGTGTGGAAACAGATATTAGAAAATTAAAAATAAAACATCAGTCAAATAACTTGACTAGAAGGGAGAGACAAGCAATAAAAGAATTGCAATCTGAAGAAAACATAATAATTAGACCGGCCGATAAGGGCGGAGCTGTTGTGATATTAAACTCAGATGACTACAAGGAGGAATGCATGAGGCAATCACAGGACACAACAACATATAAAAAATTATCGAGTGATCCTACCGATATTTTTAACAAGGGGTTATTGGAGTATTGTAATTTCGGTTTAAAGGAAGGGATATTACAGGATAGTGAATTTAGATATATTATTAACACTCAGAAGAGTCTACCGGTATTTTATTATTTACCGAAGATCCATAAGAACCCAACCAAACCACCTGGGAGACCTGTCGTTTCTGGGATAGGTTCGATCACTTCGAACCTATCCCAATATATAGATAAGATTCTCCAACCGATAGTAAGAATGATACCAGCATATATTAAGGATACCACAGATATTCTTACAGTTCTGGAAGAGGTACAGTTCCAACCAAACTGGTACATAGGCACCTTAGATGTTAACTCCCTGTATACGGTAATTGACCACAATCAGGGAACAACAGCCGTTAAGAAATACCTGTAAGAAAATGGCACACTCTGCGAAAAACAGATTGATTTTGTGATACAGGGAGTCAATTTTATCCTCAAGCATAATTTCTTTTGGTATGAAAACGACTTCTATCTCCAGCAGAAAGGGACCACCATGGGGACCAGATTCGCCCCAAGCTATGCAAATATCTTTATGGCACAATGGGAAAAGGAGACCATACTCCCGAAGCTTGGGACGAGTCTGGTCCTCTGGCGGCGATATATTGATGACGTGATCTTTATCTGGAGGGATTCCAAACAGGAATTAAATTCCTTCTTGGAAAATTTAAATGATAATACATATAATTTAACTTTTACTAGTCATATAGGGCAAAAACAAATAGAATTTCTCGATCTGAACATCAACATCCAGGGAGAAAGATTAATAAGCAGCACATACCAAAAAACTGTAGCAAAAAACAGTTATATTTTATTTACAAGTTGCCATCTCCCCAGATGGTTGATGAACATCCCCACTAGCCAGTTTAAAAGATTAAAAAGGAATTGTATAGAAAATACTAAATTTGAAGAGGAAGCCACTATCCTAAAAGAGCAGTTTGCCATCAAACAATACCCTACAAGTGTATTAAATACCTCCCTGAAGAAAGTTAGGGAGATGGAAAGAGAGACGTTTTTCAGTCCCAAGAAGGTAGAACAGATAATAAAAGAAGCACCTATTAGAATAATTTTACCTTATAATTCACAAATAGGGGAATAGAGAAAATAATAAAAAACCATTGGCATCATCTAAAAAGTGATAAAATCATCAGAGCATTATTACCAGAAGATCCAGCAATAGCCTACACGAAAGCACCTAATTTGGGCCTGAAAATAGCTCCATCCATTAAAGTAAAAAGAAAAACCTCAATAAATACCAGTTGGCTACAATCAAAAGGATTCCATAGGTGTGGAGCATGTAATAACTGCAGACTTACTAAATTTCCCAAGAAGACATCTGAGTTTAGATCAACAACAAGCCCGTACCAATTTGATATTAAGGATTGTTTGACTTGCAATTCCACCGAGGTTATTTACATACTTCAATGCCCGTGTAACAAACAATACATCGGGAGAACAAAAAGGACACTAAAGATAAGAGTAGCGGAGCATATCACGAATATTAAAAAGGGTTATGAGCTACATACGCTCTCACAACATTTTAAGGAACATCATAATAAGGACCCCTCAGGCCTTAGATATGCAGCCCTCGAAAAAGTTCCGAGACAGTGGAGAGGGGGTAACCATACCTTAAATATGTCCAGAGCTGAGTCCCGAAAAATATTTGAATTCAACACAATTGTCCCGAAAGGCCTAAATGCGGATTTTGAACTTTTCGGTTTCCTATGAATTGAGGTGTGTGCCCTGCGGGGACGGGACATCGGGGTCAGGCTGTATCCCAGCACCCCGATCTCCCCTCCCTGTGAGGCCCATGCCTCTATATGTCTACTGGAACCTAGCAAAGAAGATAGAAGATTAGTTATAAACAACAAAGAGAAAATAAATGACATAATTAAATTATAATCGATACTCACCTAGAAAGAATCTCTTGCCTCCACTGTAACCTAGAAAAGAAGATATAATAAGAGTTATAAATAATAAGGAAGAAAGAACTGAAATGTAACGGATACATGGTACTTACCTAGAATAAGAAAGAAAGAAAGAAAGAAAGAAAGAAAGAAAGAAAGAAAGAAAGAAAGAAAGAAAGAAAGAAAGAAAGAAAGAAAGAAAGAAAGAAAGAAAGAAAGAAAGAAAGAAAGAAAGAAAGAAAGAAAGAAGAACTAGAATAATAATAAGGAAGAATTGACATACATGATACTTACCCACTTAACCAATATCATCAAGGACAGTACCAATGAACAAAACAACAGAAGATACAGAATAATTTTATAAGATTAATTTCATATGTTCATACGTCACTATACATTTATACATATATTTTTATATTTTATATTTCTATATCCCTATATATTATATTTCTATTTTTAATATTATATATTATTGAGCAGTATGTGCATTTTTACATTCAATCTGAATTTAAATATTTATGTATTTCATTTTTTATTTTATTTTTACTTTTATTTTCATCTATTTTCATCTATGTATTCTTCATATTTATGCATTTTTTATGATTTATATTTTTTATATTTTCATATCGTTATATTTCTTATATTTCTACATTCTTTATATATATAATATATATCCTCACTTCAAGATATCCTATTGCCAGGTTATCCCATTTCCAGGTTTTCCCAATACCTATGGCACACTGCCCATTAAGAAACCAATTTGAGTTTAATTGTTTTCTCCACCCCCAATAATAGGGGTTATAAAAAACCAGAGTATACACACACACTGCTGACCACTGAGGAAGGGGTGTTGTACCCTGAAACACGTTTGGGCTAGCAGTGATTTACTTGGAGAAAAAGAGGACAACCTGGAGAAAATAACACTATCATCTTTATACAGCAAGATACGGCAATCTATATTGTAACTGTAGTACTAAGCAAGTACGGCGTAACGACACTAAGTTACTATCCACCCATAAGCAAGTACAGAGTATCGACATTAAGTTACCATCCATTCATTAGCGTACCACGTGGGACGCCACGTGGCACGCCATCGGAAGAAAAAAGGCGCAATTTTTGGATTGCGCGCCTAGAGAGCACGCCACAGACCCGCCGGCAGTACGGGACAACTGAAGAGTGAGGCAACACAAGCACCAGCAGGCGAAGTCTGCGGCCCTACGGCTCTACAGTGGACATCCCGACACAGACCTGCGGCTCTGCAGTGAACACACCGGGTGGTAAAGTATTATCCAAAGCTATTTACCTATGTAAACCACTGAATCACCAATGTAACTGCTGTATTATCAATACCACTGAATCACCAATGAACTATATTTTTAGGTGAACAACGGGTACATATAGATATTGCAATGGGATTGCTAACAATTTTAACCCCTTGAATACTTATATCCCAGAACTACATAAGACTCATAAAAGGGAATATTGGTCTAATTATTCAAATGAACAATTGAACTATATATTTTTATACATTTTTGGACTTATTTTGGATTTAATTTGGATTTTTGGACTCATCTTGGATTTTTGTTTATATTTTGATTATATTTTATTATTAATTCGTATATTATTGTTTTAACATTTCCAGCGCTGGATTAATTATACTATCATCAGTATTTATTACCTATTAAAGTATTTATTTATTTTATTGAATCCCATTAGAGTGTGCCTACTTATCTTATAATTTGTTGCAAGACTTATACAGTGCCTTGCGAAAGTATTCGTCCCCCTGGAACTTTTCAACCTTTTGCCACATTTCAGGCTTCAAACAAAAAGATATAACATTTTAGATTTTTGGTGAAGAATCAACAACAAGTGGGTCACAATTGTGAAGTGGAACGAAATTTATTGGATCATTTAAACTTTTTTTGTAATAATAAAACTGAAAAGTGGGGCGTGCAAAATTATTCGGCCCCCTTGCATTAATACTTTGTTGCACCACCTTTTGCTGCGATTATAGCTGCAAGTCACTTGGGGTATGTCTCTATCAGTTTTGCACATCTGGAGACTGAAATACTTGCAGTGGTCTGATACTTCTTCCATTTCAATATAATCGCTTGCACAGTGCTCCTTGGGATGTTTAAAGCTTGGGAAATCTTTTGGTATCCAAATCCGGCTTTAAACTTCTCCACAACAATATCACGGACCTGCCGGGTGTGTTCCTTGGTCTTCATGATGCAGAACCCTGAGACTATCACAGAGCAGGTGCATTTATATGGAGACTTGATTACACACAGGTGGATTCTATTTATCTTCATCAGTCATTTAGGACAACATTGGATCATTCAGAGATCCTCAATGAACTTCTGGAGTGAGTTTTCTGAACTGAAAGTAAATGGGCCGAATAATTTTGCACGCCCCACTTTTCAGTTTTATTATTACAAAAAAAGTTTAAATGATCCAATAAATTTCGTTCCACTTCACAATTGTGACCCACTTGTTGTTGATTCTTCACTAAAAATGTAAAATGTTATATCTTTTTGTTTGAAACCTGAAATGTGGCAAAAGATTGAAAAGTTCCAGGGGGCTGAATACTTTCGCAAGGCACTGTATAGGGGTCTACAGTACCTCTGTATGTCGCAACCAATTTTCACAACACAGGTTTTATCTTAACCAACAGGATCAACCCTACAAGGCAGTATGCCTGAACTAATAGAGTTGATCCTGCTGACAGGCGCTCTTTAAAGGGAACCTGTCATCTCCAAAACACCTCGTGAACTAGAGTAAGCGGTGTATAGTGAAAGTGACGTTGAGTCCGGTTATGTAATTTTTATCTTCATACTCACTTCCATTCTGATGTTGTGCTCACACAAACCTGCAGTAAAATGCACTCACTGGACTCCGGTGCTCACTCACATAATGGAGAGGACTCAAAGAAGAGTCCAGTGAGTGCATTTTACTGCAGGTTTGTGGGAGCACAGCGTCAGAATAGAAGTGTGTATGAAGATAAAACTTTCATATTCGGATTCAGCATCACTTACACTATGCAACACTTACTCTAGTTCAGGGGGTGTTTCGGAGATGACAGGTTCCCTTTAAGCCGTAAAATCATGTTCCTTTCCTGCTTAAAGTGCTCTCTTTCTGAGCATGGCACACCAAGTGTCTGATGCATGCAATAAATGCATGTTGGGCATGTATGCCAGTTTTTTGGTGCATGTTAAGCCACATTTCTGGTACATTTAGCTTAGTAAATCTCGCTGTGAATTATATGCATACAGTACATACCTCCATAGATATTCTTGCCTCTTTAAATCCATAGAATTAATACTTTCTTTTTTGAGACATCAACACTAACTTTAACTAGTTCTTCTATTAAATTATTATTGAAAACTTATGCCACGTTGTGCATGGCTTTGTACCATAATGCAATATGGTTCCATACCAGAGACATATCCAAGGGAATAGGAATTATTTCTTCCCAATGTGACACAACTGACATAAAATATTAACCTAAGAACAAGAAGTATGGCCCATAGAGAGCTTTATATTTCATATAACCAACACTTAATGTAAGAGAAATAAAATTAAAGGGGTTGTCCAAGTTATGGAAAAAAAAATATAGCACTGTAAATCTGATGGGCAGCAATATATAACTAAGTTCAGCAAGTTTTAGGCAAAACAAAATCTATATTTCCTCATTTCCCTGGTTCTCTTCTGGCCTTTGTTTACATGCAGTAATAACAATCTCTGCCCCCCCCCCCTTCTCTGCAAAGGCAGTGAATATAAGTGCTGTGAGTACATGTCTGCCTGCTGGGATACTCAGCAGCATGTTGTTTGTGTAGGACTACAAGTCCCAGCTGTACAATGACACTGCTGATACACACAGGAAATTCTCCCTACCTGTTCTTGTACAATTCCTCTATAGCAACTTGCCCAGCATTTGTCTCCTCTCACTGCTGCAGCTACTATTTGTTGTAAAGCCTTGAGCCCTCAGTGTGTTCTGGCTGAAGGGGTTAATGTTTTATCTGAAGGAATCCAGGGAGAGAGCAGATAGCAGGAGCCCGGCAAAGAAGGGGGCGTGGCCAGTGACGTCTCGTGTACAGACTGTTATCTGAACTCTGAGGCTTGTACACGAAACATCACAGACCAGGGAGATAAGGTAACATCACAGGTCATGTGACCCTCAGTCAACTCTGAGAAACCAGCAGCTTTAGAAACACAAAGTATATGGGAAAGTTGTTATACCTGACAAGTTAGAAACATATAAAGAACAAAAAAATAACTCGGACAACCCCTTTAAATACAAGTAGTGGATATTTATGTACTGTAATTCTTTCAAGGTATAACATAAACAGAATTTTAGCCCTTAGTGCTCTCTTACTAGTCTTCAATTACATCAAAAGAGATCTTCCACCAAGTCAAAATCATTTTGAAAAGTACAGCAATAAAAGTCTATATTACCACAATGACAGATACACCGACATGATAAAATAAGTATAAAAACAAAAACATTTGTAGTGCTATGTTATAAAATATGAGATATGAATTGTCTATGTTCCAGCAAGAAAAATATCATGTTCATTCACAGTAAATTGATGCTCAGAAAAGAGCCATATATTATTTTAGGCCTTGTATAGGGAACATTAATAATCACATTAGGAAAGTTGATAATGCAACAATATTCCTGTTTAGTGGCACTCTGCTTCAGGCTGTCATAGGGTTCCCACGCCATGTCAATGAATCAGAATAATAACAGCCACTTGGCTTTGGAATTATAGGTTTCTTTTTATTTACGGCAATAACCGTGTTAACGTTTTCGGCCTATCCAGGCCTTCATCAGACACTGTAACAGCCACAAAATATACATAATCAAAATGATGTACAGTACATTTAAAATGAAGGTTGATAATATACATTTTAATCAGTAATATCCAAAAAACAAGTAACAAAAAATAAAAAATCATTCAACAAATAAATGCAAATGTATATTTTCCCATAAGGGTCACCATATATATTCTTATTACCCAAAAAGGAACATAAGTATCAAATCATCTCATAAGAATCCAATAAATGGCTGAAAATTGTAAGCATGGGTATATAGCCAAACGACATAAACTTATATATATATATAAGCTTGGTTCATTATTCATGAGCAAAGTCAGGAGACAACATCATTCTATGAACTATAATTCACAGGATACCCCCATGGACAATATCTGTAGGCAGGTTAAGTAGTACATACTATATACTGTGTATCCACTGAATAGCATCGGTAGTATAGAAATGTGGTATAAAACTGTCTAGGATTATAAGCCATCTTTGTCAAGACTCACCTTTGCCGCAGATCTTGTAGAGGAAAAGAAGGATATGGGTGCTGTAGGTAGGTAATAAGTTTAAGAGGAAGGCGCCATATGTAGTTGTGGTGGCGTCTCCTCTTATAGTCAGAACGGGTGCGCACTGTGGACGCGCGTACCGGAAGTGACGAGTGATGCGTTCCACCGGCCGGAAGTTAGCGGGTCGTGGAACGCATCCTCCATATGAAATTAACAAAAGAACCAGCGTCATCGAAGAAAAAGAAGATAGTATATAAGTTAATAGACTGACACTAGGAATATAAGAATAGGGGAAATAAAGAAAGGAACAGGAATAGAAAATGAAGATGCGTTCCACGGTGCAACGCATCTAATGGTCACATGATTCCCTAAGGGTCACATGATCGCTTGGATCAACATGACAGACAAGATTGAAAGGTGAAAAAGAAAATCAAGAG
Source organism: Rhinella marina (assembly GCA_900303285.1). Taxonomy (NCBI): domain Eukaryota; kingdom Metazoa; phylum Chordata; class Amphibia; order Anura; family Bufonidae; genus Rhinella; species Rhinella marina. The sequence goes on from ONZH01029978.1 coordinate 16,831, forward strand.
AATCTGACAGAAGAACTGACAGAAAAGGAGCATTAGTGAGGATATAAAAAGACGTAAGGATACAATAGTGCGGCAAAATGGCGAGTCAGTTGACATGTAACACAAGAAGGGGGGGGGAATTCGACATCAATTTCAAGTAAAACATATTAATTTAGTCTATTAACTTATACACTATCTTCTTTTTCTTCGATGACGCTGGTTCTTTTGTTAATTTCATATGGAGGATGTGTTTCACAACCCTCTAACTTCCGGCCGGTGGAACGCATCACTCGTCACTTCCGGTGCGCGCGTCCACAGTGCGCACCCGTTCTGACTATAAGAGGAGACGCCACCACAACTACATATGGCGCCTTCCTCTTAAACTTATTACCTACCTACAGCGCCCATATCCTTTTCTTTTCCTTTACAAAAAGGTAAGTCTTGACAAAGATGGCTTATAATCCTAGACAGTTTTATACCACATTTCTATACTACCGATGCTATTCAGTGGATACACAGTATATAGTATATACTACTTAACCTGCCTACAGATATTGTCCATGGGGGTATCCTGTGAATTATAGTTCATAGAATGATGTTGTCTCCTGACTTTGCTCATGAATAATGAACCAAGCTTATATATATATAAGTTTATGTTGTTTGGCTATATACCCATGCTTACATTTTTCAGCCATTTATTGGATTCTTATGAGATGATTTGATACTTATGTTCCTTTTTGGGTAATAAGAATATATATGGTGACCCTTATGGGAAAATATACATTTGCATTTATTTGTTGAATGATTTTTTATTTTTTGTTACTTGTTTTTTGGATATTACTGATTAAAATGTATATTATCAACCTTCATTTTAAATGTACTGTACATCATTTTGATAATGTATATTTTGTGGCTGTTACAGTGTCTGATGAAGGCCTGGATAGGCCGAAAACGTTAACGCGGTTATTGCCGTAAAAAAAAAGAAACCTATAATTCCAAAACCAAGTGGCTGTTATTATTCTGATTCATTAGGAAAGTTGAGACATCATGGACCTTGTCAGTCTAATTTCTGCAAATGTACTGGGAGAAAGAAGCTTGCAGGCTTCTAAAGAGATTGTCGGCTAGGTGGGCTTTTGTGAATGCCATTAAGGGTCAGAGAACAGAATTCTGAAAAACAATCCAAAACTTGATGCTGACATTGTATACAATAGATACACAACAAAATGCATTCCGTCTTAACCATTATAATTCGAGGCAAACCAAGGAAGAAATATCAGATACATTGATTCATATTACTCATTGTTTACTGGACATTGCATAATAAATCCTTCACAGTAGTAACCATGGGAATTTACAGTGCTAATTACAGTGCTCTTATCATTCTTGTTATAGGTGAATGGTTTCTCCATTGATCTATGTTTTTTGAAACATTGAATAACATGAGGAAACATACCGGTCACTTCTGCCCATTGGTCATTACATTAAAGAAAATGTACCCTCTGCTCTTGACCATCCATGATACATGGCCAAGTTTAAGCCATGCAGGATACATTTTAAGTTTATTTACCCGTTTAACAACTGCCCAACAAATATTTATTGCCATAGCAAATTTATGGCTCAGGTGATGGGGCAGCCGAATGTCTGGTACTCTGCTGTGAATAACAGGTGGAGATCTGGAGAGAAAACCGATTCTGTCCTCACATACACAGAACTCAATGAACACTGAGACAATGGGTTAATCCTCATGCGAACCTATGGCAGATCAAACTGTAAATCCCCAACAGAAATCTAAGGGTCAGCTTAAAATGACCCTAAAGACACATATACAGTTGTGACTGTGCCTGGTGTCCCAGCTCAACACTTTCAGAGCTGAGTGGGGCTGGCACTGTGTCTTCATTATGTTGATCCGGGTGGTTCCCAGGAGTCTGAACCTTTCTAATCATACACTGAGGTACTTTTATGTCGTTTATTTCAGTAGAGGGTCGCAACAACCTTTTTGGGCTGGCATCATAATTTATCTAATATACATCAAGGCTCATTTATTCCACCAATTCTCAGTATTTTGCTGTTTATCCATTTTTGTGTATATTATGTTTATGCTACACATATATTAAGAATGCTTTGTAACACCTGCTACTTGACAGTTTTTTCTGGGTACAAGCATTCTGTGCAGCACATTTCTCCACTCTGATTAAACTTCCAGTCCAGAACCTTTCACAACTTGATAATAGCCACCTTCTGTTTTTAGCACTTATTTTTCAAAAGCAAGCAGCTTGGATTTACTAAGTTCTGTAACTGAGGTTTCTTTTTGTGATAATTCATTCTGCCGTATTTTGCAATTGATAAATAAGTGAGACTTTCAGGGGCACACTCTTATCATCCTGTGAAAAGGGGTAAGGTCTGCAGGTATGTGAATCTGTGAACACTTCAATGATATCCTGTATGTGTATATGCCATATATTTCCCCCAACACCTTTCTTTGTTTAATTTCCTCTATCATGTCATTGTCTTCAGGTCTACAGATCATTATGCCTCAGTACTTACAGGAGAAGTTTGTTCAGGCTGCATTGAGTTATATCATGTGTAATGGGGAAGGCGACTATGTGTGCAGGAACAGTCAGTGCTCCTGTTTGTGCTCTGAATCCTTCCCCCAGTGTAACTGTCCCTTCACTGACATCCAGATCATGGAGAACACGCTGAGCAACCAGGGCAAAGCCTGGGCACAGGCATACAAAGATTTTGAAAGCTCAGGTGAGGATTTGCATTAGTCAATATCCATAATGTCCATTGTGTAACAAATCATGTTATATGTTTTTATCATTGCAGTTTATGATTGTTTTCACCTGACTATGTGTTTCAATCACATTACCATGATTTATGTGCCATATGAATCACTTTTGAACAATTTCTCTGTGTTGTATGTTTGCGTCTCAACTCTTGAAATGCATTACAGTAATATAATTGTGCCACATGGATCAATTATATCCAATAGAGTTACAAATTGCATGCATATATATATATATATATATAGTAGCTACAGATGTGCAATGGTTTGTGTTTTCATTACTCTTTCCTTTTGTTTTACAAACATCTCTGCAGTTTTCTTTATTATATTAGATTTTCTCTGGCTTTACTTGATATCATTGCTAGTGTCTCTTTTTAAGGATCTACCAGATTGGATATTGTTAGGGGATAATTTTACTCTACAAGTTGGCTATTACCTTGACTGAGCAATTAGTTCTTCAATTGTTTTACTGCAATTTATCATAGCATCACATCAGCATAAACCTACTAAATAATCACATAAAAAAACTATCTGTAAAGAACCTACTGCGTGAACAAAATGGTCATAGGGTGGGACTATCAAAAGTAGGAGCTCAAGTTTCTGTCCAAAAGAAGGAGAGGTGATGCACAGAAGGGGCGGAATGCCCTAATGGCAGGTTTAGCAGTAAAATAAGAGAGTTAGATCTTGTGGGGGTGGAGATGACATGATCCAGATGCTCCATATTTATGGAAATTCTCCAGAGCACCCTGTGATAATACAGTCAGCTCTTATGTTCATCTTGCACTTTACTCCCGGAAAGTCACGGATCCCGTTTCCAGTCATAAGGTAAAGTTAGATTTCTGCATTGATAACTAATAAAATGAGGTCTGTTGCCTGCATAGTGAGAGGCAATGGGATTGAAAAGGTTGCCACACACTTACTTACATTTTTGAAAGAAGGTATGACTCAATATTTTCATTTATGCAAGGTCCAAATGTGTTTATTCCGACCCAACCTCAACCTTAAGCTGCCATGCACATGGAATAACTATCAGCCAACTGTCTTCCGTCGGAAGAAGGAAGTAAGTCACTACCAGACTCCTCTGGCATGCCAATGACTTATTTACTGTAGGAAACAAAACTTCCAATATGCCAGAGCCCTCTTTCACTGCCATCTGCCACCATCTTCATTAAATCCTGAAGAAAAAGGTGGCTTAGGCCAATCCCTCTTCTGTGTTATGGCCAATTGAAATCTCAGCTGTCCATAGTACTCTTTATTAGTCACCTAGTGATTGTACTGCCTAAACCAGAGCAAATATAAAATCCTAATTGGCTCCTTGGTTACAAACATTTACATTTTGCACTGAGAGACTGCAACATTTTAAGAAAACAGTTTTAAAAAAAAAGCCAGAAATATGGAGAATAGTCACTTTCTTCTTTCTGCTGGCTCGGCTCGCATTATCAGTCTCTTGCCATAGGGAGTACGCTATAAATCTAGTTGAGTCTTGCCAGGACAAGCCAGCTGCTAGGGCTAGTTTTACAGTAATGTTAAAGGGGTTTTCTGAGATTTTTATACTGATGACCTACCATCAGGATAGGTCATCAGTAACTAATCTGTGGGAGTCCGATACCTGGAGCCTCCATGATCAGAGGTTTGAGAATGCAGCAGCGCTTCTGTGAGCACCACAGCCTTCTCTCTGTTTTTCCTAGGACAGTAACGTCACGCTGATCGGCAGACCCCATCGATCAGATACTGATGACCTATCTTCAAGATAGGTCATCAGTATTAAAATGTTGGAAAACACTTTTAAAGAGATCTGACAGGCTGTTCTGGCAGAGAACAGCCTGCCAGAGCCCTCTGTATCGGGCATTGCTGGACACTACCTTAATGCCCACCAGCCCCATACAGCGTAGTGTTTTTTTCCGTCTGATTCTCAAAATATTTGCCGAGTTGCAACTGGATCTCTGCTAGTTTCCATTATAGTTAATGGGGCCATTGGGCATCAGGTAACGTCTGGCAATGCTGCAACCAGAGAGCTCCAGAAGGCAGTTCCCTGCTAGAACGTCCTGCCGGATCTATTTAACACGAATATGAAACTAGCCTTAGATGACTAATCTCCTTGTTTCTGTCTATAAAACATAGCTATGCTCATAACCAGGGAGCTTGTCAGGATTCATGCTTCCCATAGTTTGAACAGGAGGATTTTCCTAACAGGTTCCCTTTATCCTTTTTAGTTGCCATTATGCATACAATAAGGCCCTTTTAGCAGTCTGTCATTCAGACAGTGGAGCAGTTGCCGATTTGCAATATGAATAATAAATCAGTAATTTCGAGTAGTAATAATTATTTGCACCATTAGCGAAGTCTTACCTCCTTCTATCATCTACCTAGAGTTACTGATCTGTAGCTATTTCAATTTTAATCACAGTTTGCTTGTTTTTTGCTAGGCATATACTGTACTGTAGCTTAGCAACTAATAAGACTGAACACACAATAATCTTCAAGAAACTTGATTATAAGGTTTTCACCTATGTGAGTTTCAGTCGGACTCTTAGAGGCTATAATCAGCAAGCTCAATTTGTAATTTATATTCTTGATTCCCAATATGTAATGTATGGCAGTTGAAATTCCAAGTTACAATATACAGTCCACTTGAGATGCATTTGCTGGCCCTCCTACTCCACTTGCGGGAGGTGTAAAGTTTTTCCTGGATGGCATCCATTTTCAGAGACATTAATAATCCTAACTGGAGCATTGTAAAATGGATTTTAGCTTTTGGCTTACTTCCACGGTTGAGGTACAATACCAGTTTCTGAATAATATGTTAATTTCTGTGTATGCCTTATCAGCCTTAACAGCTACAATATCTGGAAAGTTGTCCAATGTTCATTTTTGCTTAAGTTTGATCATAATCTGTTTATTTTCTACAACTCTCTGATAGCTACTTCTGATCTGATAAGTTGATATTAAAGGGGTTGGCCACAATTATTACTATGTGCTAGGAACAGCACTTGCATGCTTCTAGTAATAGGCATTATTAAACTATCCAGATGTCCAGGGCTTTAAAGGGTTTCTGTCACCAGTTTTTTCGGTATGAATCAGGCTGACATTAGAGATGTGCTAATGTCACCTGATTCCAAATATATATCTGTTTTATTTACTGGTGCCCCCATTTTTATATAAAATGAACTTTTATTTTATGCTAATAAGGCTTCTAGGTGCAAGGGGCGTTACCTCTGCTCCTAGAGGCTCTGTTGATTGACAGGACCAGGCAGAGAAGAAACACTCCATTCACCATAGCTTTCAAGGACCTTCAATGATGTCATGACCATGTGATCAGTCACATGGTTTAGGAGGAGACAGGCTATTTGTGTGATCCTAACCATGTGACTGATCACATGGTCATGACATCATTGAAGGTCCTTGAAAGCTATGGTGAATGGAGTGTTTCTTCTCTGCCTGGTCCTGTCAATCAACAGAGCCTCTAGGAGCAGAGGTAACGCCCTTTGCACCTAGAAGCCTTATTAGCATTAAATAAAAGTTCATTCTATATAAAAATAGGGGCACCAGTAAATAAAACACATATATATTTGGAATCAGGTGACATTAGCACATCTCTAATGTCAGCCTGATTCATACCGAATAAACTGGTGACAGAAACCCTTTAAAAGGTTTGTCTCACTTCAACAAATGGCATGTATCATATAGATAAAGTTAATAGAAGGCACTTACTAATATATTGTGATTTTCCATATTGCCTCCTTTGCTGGCTGGATTCATTTTCCATCGTATTATACCCTGCTCATATCCAAGGGTTACAACCACCATGCAGTCCAGCAGTTGTGGTCATGCTTGCACACTATAGGAAAAAGTGTTGGTCTTGTTTTATAGCTTAAAGGGGCAGTCCACTGTTTGCTATTGATAACCTATCCTCTAGGTTAGGTCATCAATATCAGATTGGTGGGGGTCCAACTCCCGTAACCCCTGCCGATCAGTTGTTTGAAGACAAGGCAGTCCTCATATAAGAGCGGCCTTCTCTGCTCTGTTTACCTGCTCGCCGCACCATTACAGTGGTGAGCAGGTGTAATTACAAGTGTGGCATCCCCATTCACTTCAAGTGAATACTACAGAGCTGTCACATAGACGTGAATGGGGACGAAATACTTGCAATTACACCTGCTTATCACTGCAATTGCTGTGGCAAGCAGGTAAACAGAGCGGAGAAGGCAGCACTCATACGAATGCTGCCTTCTCTTCAAACAGCTGATCGGTGGGGGTTCCAGATGCCGGACCCCTGCCGATCTGATATTGATAGCCTATCCTAAGGATTATAAAGTTGTCTCTGGTTCTGGCTTGATTATTTAATATTTGCATCAATCTGTCACATGGATCAGGGTGTCTTTTCTGCAGGCAGCACGTTATAGAGCAGAAGATGCTGAGCGGATTTATGTACAGTATACTTTTTCAGATAAAGATTCAATATCATTTGCCATTCATTAATTATTCCTGCTCTTTCCAAGCTTATGAGTACTATCAATGATTGACAGTTATCACTGTATGCACACTGATACAGGAAAGACTGCACACTGAAACATTGTACTGAATCTGTACAGAGTCTATGAAAATTACATTAAAGGGGTTGTCCCACGAAAAATATTCTACAGTTTTCAAACCAGCACCTGGATCTGAATACTTTTGTAATTGCATGTAATTAAAAATTCTGTATAGCTACTGAGTTATTCAATAAAATGTTTCTGTATAGTGCCACTTAATTTCTTATTTCTTTGACCTGCTCACTGAGAAGGTCGCACATGCTCAGTTTCATCTTTCAACTGCCTCCTGAGCTCTGATAGGCAGAGCTGAGACACGCCCTCTATGCTGCAGCAGAAAAGACACTCCCCTTGAGCTGTCAGCTTGATATAAATCTAGAAGAGCAATGAATGAGGAGATCTCTGGATCCATGTGAGGTACAGGGCTGGTTCTAGCTTTGTTAGAAAGGTATTGTCATGTACTATATGATGTCTGATTTTCATTTTTTACATTATTCATGGGATAACCCCTTTAAGTTCCTATAGAGCCCTACTGCACAATCTCCATAGGAACTAATGTTTGGCAGCCTCGTATCATTCAGGAAGAACCGAGGCTGCCACACACTACATCCAGCTCCCCAGATCCTCATCAGAGGGAGTTGGTGCACGGCTGGGAGCACGTGCACCTGGTTTTTATCCTCACAGATGCTGTGGTCACATTCATCAAAGGCATCTGAGAGGTTAAATGTACAGTCATGGCCAAAAGTTTTGAGAATGATACAAATATTAATTTTTACAAAGTCTACTGCTTCAGTTTTTATAATGGCAATTTGCATATACTCCAGAATGTTATAAAGAGTGATCAGCTTAACAGCAATTACTTGCAAAGTCAATATTTGCCTAGAAAATGAACTTTATCCCCCAAAACACATTTCAACATTATTGCAGCCCTGCCTTAAAAGGACCAGCTAACATCGTTTCAGTGATTGCTCCATTAACACAGGTGTGGGTGTTGATGAGGACAGGGCTGGAGATCAATCTGTCATGATTAAGTAAGAATGACACCACTGGACACTTTAAAAGGAGGCTGGTGCTTGGCATAATTGTTTCTCTTCTGTTAACCATGGTTACACGTGCAATCATCATTGCACTGCACAAAAATGGCCAGGGAAAAACAGGGAAGAGTATCGCAGCTAGAAAGATTGCACCTCAGTCAACAATCTATCGCATCATCAAGAACTTCAAGGAGAAAGGTTCCATTGTTGCCAAAAAGGCTCCAGTGCGCCCAAGAAAGAACAGCAAGTGCCAGGACCTTCTCTTAAAAGTGTTTCAGCTGCGGGATCGGGCTACCAGCAGTGCAGAGCTTGCTCAGGAATGGCAGCAGGCAGGTGTGAGTGCATCTGCACGCACTGTGAGGCGGAGACTCTTGGAGCAAGGCCTGGTCTCAAGGAGGGCAGCAAAGAAGCCACTTCTCTCCAGAAAAAACATCAGGGACAGACTGATATTCTGCAAAAGGTACAGGGAGTGGACTGCTGAGGACTGGGGTAAAGTCATTTTCTCTGATGAATTCCCTTTTCGATTGTTTGGGACATCTGGAAAACAGCTTATTTGGAGAAGACGAGGTGAGCGCTACCACCAGTCTTGTCTCATGCCAACTGTAAAGCATCCTGAAACCATTCATGTGTGGGGTTGCTTCTCAGCCAAGGGAATCGGCTCTCTCACAGTCTTGCCTAAAAACACAGCCATGAATAAAGAATGGTACCAGAATGTCCTCCGAGAGCAACTTCTCCCAACCGTCCAAGAGCAGTTTGGCAATCAACAATGCCTTTTCCAGCATGATGGAGCACCTTGCCATAAAGCAAAGGTGATAACTAAATGGCTCAGGGAACAAAACATAGAGATTTTGGGTCCATGGCCTGGAAACTCCCCAGATCTTAATCCCATTGAGAACTTGTGGTCAATCATCAAGAGACGGGTGGACAAACAAAAACCTACAAATTCTGACAAAATGCAAGCATTGATTGTGCAAGAATGGACTGCTATCAGTCAGGATTTGGTCCAGAAGTTGATTGAGAGCATGCCAGGGAGAATTGCAGAGGTCCTGAAGAAGAAGGGTCAACACTGCAAATATTGAATTGCTGCATTAATTCATTCTAACTGTCAATATAAGCTTTTGTTACTCATAATATGATTGCAATTATATTTCTGTATGTGATAAAAACATCTGACAAACACACATAAAAACCAGAGGGCAGCAGATCATGTGAAAATATAATATTTGTGTCATTCTCAAAACTTTTGGCCATGACTGTATGCTGTTGAGAACAGCAGGCACCTGGCAGCAATGATACCCACTACACTTGCAAGCAGACAACATATTTAAAGTCCCAACCATCGACATTTATAGTCGTAAGGCAGTCAGGAACAGTTTAACCTCTTAAAGGGGTATTCCCATCTGACAAATGTAGTTTGTAAAGTTAGATATAGCCATACCAATAATTTTACTAATAGAATGTATTTATATAAAAAGTACAGTTTAGAAGATTTGCCTATTTGTATATCCATTGTCCCTTACACATCAGTCAGGCCGTTGCCCCTGGTTACGACCACCGCAGCTATGTAGTAGTGGTGGCCGGCTTGCTCCTTTTCAAACCTGCTCTGAGGTAACTGCTGTATTGTGAACACACATTGCATGAGCATGCGGAGGAGGCACATCTTAGGGTACTTTCACATCTGCGCTTTGGACGCTACCAGTACCAGTCAGGACTTTATAAACGGATCCGACTCAATAGATATGAATTGATCTTGCAACAGGATCCGTTTCTCTGCGTTTTGGAAGTGCAGACAAAAATGCTACAACCCTAAGATGTGCCTCTGCATGCTCATGCAATGTGCGTTCACAATACAGCAGTTACCTCAGAGCGGGTTTGAACAGGAGCAAGCTGACCACCACTACTACATGGCCGCAGTGGCCTAAACTAGGGGCAACGGCCTGACTGATGTGTGTGGGACAATGGAAATACAAATAGGCAAATCTTTTAAACGGTACATTTTATATAAATACATTCTATAGGTAAAAATATTAGTATGGCTATATCTAACTATACAAACTACATTTGTGAGATGGGAATACCCCTTTAAGGCTGGTTGCTGGGACTTAAGGACCAGCGCCGTACATGTACGGTGTGCTGATCGGGCGGTTCGGCGGGTCCGGCGTACTAAGCCTTTGTATCCCATGGTCAAAGCTGACCGCAGCATGCACAGGGTTTGCGGCGGGTACGTGTGCCCTACGCTTCCCCATTGGGTCCTCGCGCTGCAGTGACGGGGCTGCCTTCTACGGAAGCCTGTGAGATCCAACCCCTGAGGCTGGGTCTCACAGGCAGGCTCTCAGCATCGAAGCTGACAGCCAATGCATTAGAATACACGATGTTGAAGTCCCAGAGTGGGAAATAAATAAAAAGTAAAAAAAAGTGTTTTCCATAATAAAAAATAAATACATTTTCAAGTAAAAAAGCCCCTTTCCCAAAATAAAACACATAAAATTGTAAAAAAAAAGAAAAACAGACATATTTGGTATCGCTGTGTCCATAATGATGGGCTCTATAAAAATATTAGCATGTGTAGAAAAAGAATTGATGTGGCACTCACCAGAGTCTTCTTGCTTCTTAAAGTTTTATTAAACACTTACATAAAAACAGGTTGCAGGGCAGACGCCATTCAGTGCACCAGGAAACCAGCGGCGACGGCCGTTTCGCACTCACGTGCTTCCTCTGGCCCCTTCCTGATAACGCAACTGCATCACCGCCTCTTAAAAGGCCGCTGTCCCGGCACACTGTGACGAAGCAGCAGCACAACAACATCTCAACACAAAGTCTTAATATTAAACACCATTTGCAATATACACATGTATGTGAAGCAAAGTCTGTCTACCAAACAGTGGAATAAAGGAACTTAGATCATTCCTATCATTCATACCAAGAGGTCCAAGGGCTCCCGCTCTGATAATCCATCTTGCTTCTTTTTGTAAGAGGACTCTGCCTGTCCACTCCCTGTGGCAGAATATGTATCATTTCTAAACCAGCAAAACTCAGCACATTTGTATTACCTTGATGTTCTCTTCTTATGTGATCGATTAATCTGGGACATCCTTTGCCTGTAACAATAGAGTTCAGGTGTTCCCTGAATCTCTCATACAAACATCTGATTGTCTTACCTATATAAAATCGACCACATTGACAGAGAACTAGGTATACAATGTACTTGCTCCTACAGGTAATAAAATCATGGACTTTATGCCTTAGACCTCCAAAACATAGGAATCTCTTCTGACAATTAAAAGCACAAAAAGAACAACTCCCGCATCTATAGTTGCCCGGGGAAACTAAGTCCCTAATCCAAGTGCTTGTTTTTTTCTCATGAAATCTACTTCTGACTATGGTGTCTCTGATTGTGTGACTGCGTCTGAAGGTAATACGGGGTTTTTTGGTTAATGTGGCCAGACTCGCATCCCTCTCTAAGATAGCCCAATGTCCCAAGACCACCTTCCGGATGGCCTGGGACATTGGGCTAAATCTGAAAGAGAATGTGAACTGTTTCCCATCCTCTTCCACTTTTCGCCTTCCCACTTTTTTGGTTATACAATAGTTCCCTTTGGGAGAGTGAGGATGCTCTATTTAGGGCCTCATTTAACACACTTTCAGGGTATCCTCTTTTGCGCAGCCTTTCTTTGAGTTCTAAAGCTTGTTTTGCAAAACTATCTTGTGTTTTGTTTATCCTTCTCAGTCTGACAAATTGTCCATAGGGGACTGCTTTTTTTACGCTTTCTGGATGGAAGCTGTCATAGTGGAGCAGGGAGTTAGTCGCCGTGGGCTTTCTAAAGCCCTCAGTCAACAGACCACCCTCCCCCACCCATACAGCAACATCCAGAAATTCCAGTTGTCTTCCCCCCAAATTAAAAGTAAAGCGCATATTCATCGAATTATATTCATTGAGGTATTTTGTGAAAGCTTCTGCTTCCTCCTTAGTTCCTAACCAAACAATAAAGATATCATCCACCTAACGAAGGAAAGTGTGGATGCGATTAAGAAAGGGATTTTCAACAGAGAAAATGTATTTATCCTCAAACATAGTTAAAAAAAATATTGGCGAATGTGCATGCCACGGGGGTACCCATAGCGGTACCAACTTTTTGTTTATACCACCGAGAGCCAAATATAAAAGTATTGGTGGAGAGGACAAATTGCAAGGCCTCTTTTATAAAATCCCTAAATTCCTCATCCTTACCGGTGCTTACTAGCATCTCAATTACAGCCTCGACACCTAACTCTTGGGGGATCAGAGTATATAAACTCTCTACATCCAAAGATATAAGGCTAAATTCGTCCTGCCACTGAATAGACTTCAGTGCACGCAGAAAATCATTGGTGTCCCATAGGAGAGAAGGGATCCCTTTGAGAAGGGGCCTCAATAGCCAGTCCAGATATTTGGACAGTGGTTCAGTCACTGAGCCAATCCCCGAGACGATAGCGTACAGCGCCAGTTCAGGCCACGTGTCCAGCTTTGAAACCCAGTAGTTGTATGGAGCACAGTGATCGCTACGGACGTTGGTATGGTCAGCTAGGTACTCCCTCACCATCTTTCTGTACAGCTCCCCCTACTCTGCCTAGACTGGGGACAGGTGACAGTGTCTTGCTGGGGTGACATAAAACTGGCAAAGGCCTTGGAGAGCGTTCCCCTGCCAGTGCTGGACAAGCTGCCTGCTCGCCTCCTCTCCCCCGCTACTTGGCCCACAGAACCATGCCCTCTGCCGCTAGCGGTGTCAGATGGGAAGAATTGTTTCAGCTTGTGCACCAGGGCCTGTTGATACCTATTCACTCTCATACTCCTTTCCTCTGCAGGGATGAGAGTGGAAAGGTTCTGCTTGTACTGTGGGTCCAGGAGAGTGAACACCCAGTAATCGGTGTTGGAAAAAATTCTTCTAACGCGAGGGTCACGGGATAGGCAGCCTAACATGAAGTCTGCCATGTGCGCCAGAGTCCCAACACGCAAGAATTCCCTCTCCTCACTGACCTGACTCTCCATTTCCTCCTCCTCCTCCTCCAAGTCCTCCTCTTCAGCCCATACACGCTCAAGAGTTAAGGACTGAGCACTGGTACCCTCTACTGTCTCGCCGACATTCTCCTCCTCTTCCTCCTCATCCTCATCCTCATCCCCCTCCTCCGATAGGCGCTGAGAAACAGACCGGAGGGTGCTCTGGCTATCAAGCGACGTATCTTCCTACACCGTCTCTTGTGACAAGCGCAAAGCATCCGACTTGATGCTGAGCAGTGAGTTTTTCAACAGGCAAAGCAGCGGGATGGTGAGGCTGATAATGGCGGCATCGCCGCTGACCATCTGTGTTGACTCCTCAAAGTTGCTCAACACCTGGCAGATATCAGACATCCACGTCCACTCCTCATTGTAGACTTGAGGAATCTGACTGACCTGACTACCAGTTCTGGTGGAAGATGACATCTGGCAGTCTACAATAGCTCTGCGCTGCTGGTAAACTCTGGATAACATGTTTAATGTGGAATTCCATCTCGTGGGCACGTCGCACAACAGTCGGTGAGCGGGCAGTTGTAGGCGGCGCTGTGCTGCCCTGAGAGTGGCAGCATCTGTGCTCGACTTGCGGAAATGCGCACAGATGCGGCGCACCTTGGTGAGCAAATCAGACAGATTGGGGTATGTCTTGAGGAACCGCTGAACTATTAGATTGAACACGTGGGCCAGGCATGGCACATGTGTCAGTCTGCCGAGTTGCAGAGCCGCCACCAGGTTACGCCCGTTGTCACACACAACCATGCCTGGCTTGAGGTTCAGCAGTGCCAGCCACACATCGGTCTGCGGCGTGATGCCCTGTAACAGCTCTTGGGCGGTGTGCCTTTTGTCACCTAAGCTCAGCAGTTTGAGCACCGCCTGCTGGCGCTTACCCACGGCACTGCTGCTGCGCCTAGAGCTATCGACTGAAGGCACCGTGCCCACGGATGGTAATTCGGTGGAGGAGGAGGGGTCGGAGGAGGAGGAGGCATAGTACGTCTGAGAGACCGTGACCGAGGTAGGGCCCGCAATCCTCGGTGTGGGCAGTACATGAGCGGCCCCAGGGTCATTCTCGGTCCCAGCCTCCACCAAGTTAACCCAATGTGCCGTCAGTGAGATATAGTGTCCCTGCCCGGCAGCACTTGTCCACGTGTCCGTGGTTAGGTGGACCTTCTCAGAAACAGCGTTGGTCAGGGCACGGATGATGTTCTCCGACACGTGCTGGTGTAGGGCTGGGATGGCACATCGGGAAAATAGTGGCGGCTGGGGACGGAATACCGAGGGGCAGCCACCGCCATGAGATTGCGAAAGGCCTCGGTCTCTACTAGCCTATAGGGCAGCATCTCCAGGCTAAGCAATTTGGAGATGTGGACGTTGAGGGCTTGGGCATGTGGGTGGGTGGAACTGTATTTCCTCTTGCGCTCCAGCGTCTGCTGTAAAGACAGCTGAACGCTGCGCTGGGACACGTTGGTGGACACTGTGGAGGATCGTTGAGGCGAAGGTGTGGTTTTCCGGCGGGAGGCGCTCGTGCCGGGGTCCTGGGCAGGGGGTTGACTAGCAGAGGCAGCGAGTGACGCAGGGGGTTGACTAGCAGAGGCAGCGAGTGACACAGGGGAAGGAGCAGTGGTATGACCCGCAGGAGGTGGTGAACGGCCTTGGTTCCATTGAGTGGGGTGTTTAGCACTCATATGCCTGCGCATGCTGGTGGTGGTAAGGCTAGTAGTGGTGGCACCCCTGCTGATCCTGGTGTGGCACAGGTTGCACACCACAGTCCGTCGGTCATCCTCACTTTCTTTAAAGAACCCCCAGACTTGCGAACATCTAGGCCTCGCCACGGGAGCTTCACTACGTGAAACAGTTGCTGCTGATGCACCAGCTCTGGCCCTGCTTCTCCCTCTGGCCACACCACTGCCTCTTACAACCTGTTCTGGTGCAGCACTCACCTCCGCCTCAGAAGCACTGTCTTCACTCGGCATATCAACCCAGCTTGGGTCAGTCACCTCGTCATCCTCCGATTCCTCAGTCTGCTCCCCCCTCGGAATTCCTCCCCTAACAACAACTTCACCACTGTCTGACAACCGTGTCTCCTCATCGTCTGACACCTCTTTACAAACTTCTTCCACTAACTCAACATTGTCATCATCATCACCCACAGACTGCGACAGTTGGAAAACTTGGGCATCGCGAACGAGGTCAGCAGCAACCTGAGAAGTGGTTTGTGACTCTGGGAAGGGTCCAGAAAACAGTTCCTGAGAGTATGCTGGATCGCATTCCAAATTTTCCTGGGAGGGGGCAGACTGGGGGGAAGGAGGTTGAGGTGGAGGAGCCAGAGGAGTGCTCCCTTGGGTAACGTGGGTGGACTGCGTGGAAGACTGACTGGTGGACAAACTACTTGAAGCATTGTCCGCAATCCACGAGATCAGCTGTTCGCACTGTTGTGGTTTCAACAGTCCTCTACCACGTGTCCCTGTAAGTTGAAACATGAAGCTAGGGAGTGTAACTCTGCAGCGTTCCACAGCTCCCTCATCAGCAGGTACTGTCTCACCCTGCCCAGGACCACGGCCTCTGCCCCCTGCAGTAATTGAATGCCCACGCCCACGCCCTCGTCCTCGACCCTTAGCCCTGGGGTTCAACATTGTTTGTATATAAGTGTATGATATAAAAAAAAATAATTAAACGGGCCTGGTGTACTGAAACCCACAAACTTGTTCAGTCTGGTAGAATTAAGTGACGTACAGAAAGTGTCACCTGGACAGTATATACGGATGGGAGCGAATGTGCTGAACTGTGACACACAGAAAGGTTACACGCAGCTGAGTAAAATGGATTTGTATCACTGAGCTAAAACAACTGAAATAATAATTTTTTTTTTTTATATTTTGTTTTTTTGGGAACGTGACGTGCACGAAATATGGTAGAACTGACTGACACCCTGTTAACGGTGGCTATTTAGTCTGCGACCCAGAGAAATGTCGCACAGAGAGTTTTCTGGATCAAGCGGTAGATGATATTGGTAGCAAATGACTTGGTTGTATTGTGTGACGTACAGAAAGTGTCACCTGGACAGTATATACCGTTTGGAGTGAGTATGCTGAACTGCGTCACACAGAAAGGTTACACGCAGCTGAGTAAAATTGATTTGTATCACTGAGCTAAAACAACTGAAAAAAATATTTTTTTTTTATATTTGTTTTTTTAAATTTTTTTTACAATTTTGTTTTTTTGGGAACGTAACGTGCAGGAACTATGGTAGGACTGACTGACACTCTGTTAACGGTGGCTATTTAGTCTGCGACCCAGAGAAATGTCGCACAGAGAGTTTTCTGGATCAAGCGGTAGATGATATTGGTAGCAAATGACTTGGTTGTATTCTGTGACGTCCAGAAAGTGTCACCTGGACAGTATATACGGATGGGAGCGAATGTGCTGAACTGTGACACACAGAAAGGTTACACAAAGCTGAGTAAAATGGATTTGTATCACTGAGCTATAACAACTGAAAAAATATTTTTTTTTTATATTTGTTTTTTTATATTTTTTTTTACAATTTTGTTTTTTTGGGAACGTGACGTGCAGGAAATATGGTAGAACTGACTGACACCCTGTTAACGGTGGCTATTTAGTCTGTGACCCAGACAAATGTCACACAGAGAATTTTCTGGATCAAGCGGTAGATGATATTGGTAGCAAATGACTTGGTTGTATTGTGTGACGTACAGAAAGTGTCACCTGGACAGTATATATGGATTGGAGTGAGTCAGTGCTGAACTGTGACACACAGAATGGTTCCACAGTGCTGTGTGCAATGGATTTGTATCACTGAGATAGAACAAAAAAAAAAAAACAGGGTTAGATGTGGCGATAGCTGCACTACTAGTGCCACCAGCCAAGTGACAAAAAAAAAATAAATAAAATGTCTTCTAGCCCTTAGAAGGGCTGTTGGGTTCTTTGTGGGTGATCCCTGCCTAACTGAGAACTAAATTCAGGCCCTAACACTGTCCCTGAAAGGAAGCAGCTCTATCCCTAACGATATCCAGATGGCATCTGAGACGAGCACCGCGGCCAGTCGGTAGTATATTCCAGGGTCACCTGATCAGGCCAGCCAACCCCTGCTATCGACATGTAAGGGCCCCACGTGATGCTGGGTGGTACGCAGAGTCTCCTGGCTTGTGATTGGCTGTGTTTTTAGGCGCCAAAAAAGCACGATGCGGAAGTTGCCATTTCCTCGAGCATGGCGAGATACTCGTCCGAGCATCGAGCAGTTACGAGTACCCTAATGTTCGAACGAGCACCATGTTCGCTCATCTCTACTTGGGATATATCAAAGCCTTTATTTTCTTTAATACCTGGTGCATGAAGATGTCAATGTTACTCCCCGCGGGCAAAGGGGGGCAGTAAGTGGATTTGATCCCCACCGTGAATTCCTCCACGGGATCAACAACACAAGGGTCTCCATCATGCTCTATATCTGCCAAAAATTCCAAACACATTTTTTCAGTTTCATTAAACTTGGTATCTAGAGATGAGCGAGTAGTGAAATATTCGAAAGTTCGAAATTCGATTCGAATAGACCGCGAAATTCGACTATTCGACCGACTATCGAATCCCATTATAGTCTATGGGAAAAAAATCCTCGCCACTTGGAAATCTCAATTCGACCACTTGGAGGTCACCAAGTCCACCCTGAAACCTCAGAAAAGGATGCCAACACTGCTGGAATGCAACTGGGACAGCAGGGGAAGCATGTCTGGGTGCATATAACGCGCCCAAGTCGCACTATTACGCCACTATCACAGCCTCTCAACAATACACTCCAAAGACAATGTAACCTCTCTGTAAAGTGAGACCATACAAGGAAACCTTCTTTCCTCTACATTGCCATGGACCCAAGCCAAACTAGACAAAAAAGAAGATAAAATTCTGCACCCCTTAAAATCACGTTGCCCTATGACAACCACAGATGGCATAGGCAAAGGGA
>ONZH01029979.1:0-29290 GCA_900303285.1 Rhinella marina
GGCCATTTGCGCAAGTGACTCAGAAGGACTCCCTGCCTCCAACTCCACTGTATACTGCCATGGTGTCTCTGGGTCATCTGCCTCATCTCACTCTATCTCCTCTGGCTGCTCCTGCTCCTCCTCTTCTGTCACCTGGGTGGAAAAACCACTAAATGCTTGTTCTCCAATGTCCTCCTCCTCCAGTTCAGCCCCCCGGACTCATGTGGCCATGAGATGCAGTCTCCACGTCTCCAGTCCCCTGACCAGAAAGATTTTGCAGCATCTGTTCCAGGACATGAAGCAGTGGAATGACGTTGTTCATACTGTATTCCTGGCGACTGACAAATAACGTGGCCTCTTCAAAGGGCCTGAGCAAGCGGCAGGTGTCACGCATGAGCTGCCACTGGCTAACATCAAAATTACACAGGGGAGTACTCCTGTCCGCTTGGATCATTAAGAAATCGTTTATGGCCTTTCTCTGTTCGTACAGTCGGTCCAACATATGGCGGCTAGAATTCCAATGGTTGGAAACGTCACATATCAGCCTACTGTATGTTGGGGGATGCCATTCTGCTGCTGCAGCTCAAGGAGGGTGTGCTTGGCGGTGTAGGAATGGCTGAAGTGCATGCAAAGTTTTCTGGCCATTTTTAGAATGTTTTGCAGTTGGGTATAAGACTTGAAGAACCGTTTGACAACCAGATTAAATGCGTGCGCCATGCAGGGCGCATGGCTCAGCCCTCCTTTGCGCAGCGCGGACACCATGTTCTTTCCGTTATCTGTCACCATGGTTCCGATTTTTAGTTGTCGGGGAGAAAACCAGCAATCAATTTCTTCTTTCATGACGCGGAGCAGTTCCTCCCCTTGTGTGACTTCGTTCTCCCAGGCAAACCAGGCGTAGAACTGCATGACACCACCGTGCCCTGCACATGTGGTACTCTGGAGGAGCGCTATGACTTAGCCCTGCAGTGGAGGCTGAGGTGGTGGAGAAGGAGCCGGACATTAGCGCAGGATCAGCAGTTTGACAACGAGGAGGAGAAAGTGGCGTCACCTGTTCAAGTTGCTCGTGTGGCTGGGCAGGAAGCACATTGACCCAGTGGGCCATTAAGGACATGTACTGTCCCTGACCGTAGCTGCAACTCCACACGTCGGCTCTGCCGTGCACTTTGGCAGACACCGACAGGTTCAAAGATTGGGCCACCTTTTTTTTTTTTAAATATCTTTATTAAATTTTATAGCACAGTTTAAAAAAAAAAAATTTTATAACAACATCTTGAAATAGAAAATACTACCCTCCCCCACCCCCACCCCAACCTATACGATCTGCAACACCAGAAGACGCTAACTACCCCTGGAAGGGAATATCTCATAGCCCCTCGCCCTCCCTCCTCTACGCATATTATTACCCAATTTCCATTACCAAGCGTCCAATGGTGTCCGAGTGCCCTCCGACTTCAGAATCTTTACATTTTTCTTATTCTCCTGCCGTGCACTTTGGCAGACACCGACAGGCTCAAGGACTGGGCCACCTTCTCTTCTACATATTTGTGCAGGGCTGGGACTGACTTTTTGGCAAAGAAATGATGGCTTGGCACTCTTCACCTCGGCTCGGCACAAGCCATCATTTCTCTGAACAGTGCAGAGTCCACCAGTTGAAAAGGGAGGGACTGCAGCACGAGCAACATGGACAGGAGCACGGTCAGCTTCTGCGCTGTAGGATGGCTGGACGCGTACTGCTGTCTCTTTGCAATCGCCTCGGTGAACGACTGCTGCCGTAATGAGTGGCGAGGAATAAGAGGAGGAAGAGCAGGAGCATCTGGAGCAGTAGATAATGACAGACAGCTCCCTTCAGCAGAGGTGCTGGAGCCTTGACTGCCTGAAATGGGATGCGTTCCACTGGGTGATGCTGCTGCTGTTGCTGCTGCCGACTGGACTGCAACATCTGAGCCATGGTTCTCCCAGGCCACTTTGTGGTGACACTGCATATGTTGGCGCAGGGCCGTGGTGCCAACATTAGCACCCTGGCCACGCTTCACTTTCTGACCACAGATTCTACATATAGCCATGTTCACCACTTTAGGCGTCTTAACAAAATAATTCCACACCGCCTAGTAGGCAATTTTACCACCAACACTCCGAACTGACTGACTGGTACCTCTGCTGCCTGGCTGAGCTCCTTCACCGCTCTTTTCATGGCCAGAAAGCACCTGCAAAGAGTGCGGTCTACCCCGTGCCCGTTTGGCTCCCGACCTCGCACTGCTGCCACTCTGCTGACTAACGGCCACACTACCGACTTGCTGCCTGCACCGCTGCTTGACGCGCAAGCTGTCAGTCTCGTCTGCAGATGATGATAATGATGATGATCAGAGATGAGCGAATCGAATCCCACGAAGTGGAATTCCATCCGAATTTCAGGATAAATTCGATTCGCCTCGAAGCCGAATTTCTATGAGCTTCGTGTTGGCGAATCGATTTATCCTGAAATAGTGTAAAACATCAAAAAATCCATACTTACCTCCTCCATTTGCTCGCGACAGGCCGCCATCCGCCATCTTGATTGAAGATCCTGGGCAAAATCCCGCGCGTGGTGGCGTGATGACGTAATGACGTAATCTCGTGCCGCGCGAGATTTCGTTCCAGATCTTCGAGCAAGATGACGGCGGCCGGCCCGTCGTGAGCAAATGGAGGAGGTAAGTTTGATTTTATGTATTTTTTAATGTCCATTTTACACTGTTCTTACACTCAGATGCCGCGATCATGTATGAACACGGCATCTGAGGGGTACAATGACGGGGGCGGCGCTATTGCAGCTCCCTGTCATTGCACCCACTACGTACGAAAAAATGCGCTTCGTGGCGAAGTAATTCATAGCAAATCAAATTTTTTTGCAAAATTCGGCGAATCAGCTGAATCGAATTTCCAAGAAATTCGCTCATCTCTAATGATAATGAAGCCTTTGCTTCACCCAGCTCCCAAGTGCGATCGGCTACATCATCATCAACTACAGTTTGCACGTCGCTAATGTCCTCCTCAACTGTCTCAGTGTACAAAGCCTGACCGTTCTCAACATTACATCCCACTACACTCTCCTCATCAGTACTTGACCGCCTACTGGAAGGAGTGGATTTCTGCCCCGCCTCTTGGCTTCCCAGTAGCTGCTGACTGTCCTCAAGTAGTTCGTCCTCGTTGTATAGTGGCGCAGAGCCCATAGCATACAGTACTTCTCTGGATGAGGGGACCAAAAAGGACAGAGGCAAGTTGAGGACAGGTGAGGGCACTGGAGCTGCTCCTGGCCCATGCCAACTAATGGTTGTGTCTGACGATCCAACCGACGCTTGGCTGGGGGTTTCAGATGTCATCTGGGAGGAAGAGGATGACCGAGTCAACCATTCAAGAACATCTGGGTTGGTGGTCAACACACAACCACTAGATGACACCGGTAGCTGCGGCTTTGCCGAGTGACCCATAATGCCATGTCCCCTTTCTCTGCTGAGACCTGTGCCTGTTCCCTTAACATCCTGTTTAAAAAAAAAAAAATATTAAAATAAAATAAAATGAACAATCCCCTAAAAAATTATACATTGCTCACTGCCTTGCACAACGGCTTAACTATTTCTTTCAAAAATATTGTCACCTACACAGTGTGTTAGCAATGAGTTACTGAACTGCAGTACAATGGGTTACTGCACAGAACTATACACTTATATACAGACTGACGCTGCAACTATCAATGTAAAAGGAACAAGCCCAGAACCACGTCTTTACTCTTTTTTGGGCAAGTCAGCTTCACCGACTACGTTAGCCCAATATCACGTTTTTCTGTTTGGATGGCGAATAACGCCGCAAACAGTTATTTAAAAAAACAACCCCACTAACACTGATTCACTGATTTTTTGGCAAGTCAACTTCACTAAATACGTTAGCACAATATCGCGCTTTTCTGTTTGGATGGCGAATAACGCCACAAAGAGTTATTTAAAAGAACAACCCCACAAACATGGATTCACTGGTTTATTGGCAAGTCAGCTTTACTGACTACGTTAGCACAATATCACGCATTTCTGTATGGATGACAAATAACGCCGCAAATAGTTATTTAAAAAAACAACCCCACTAACACAAATTCACTGTTTTTTTGGCAATTCAACTTCACTGACTACGATAGCACAATATCACGCTTTTCTGTTTGGATGGCGAATAACGCCGCAAATAGTTATTTAAAAGAAAAACCCCCATAAACACGGATTCACTGTTTTTTGGCAATTCATCTTCACTGACTACGTTAGCAGAATATCACGCATTTCTGTATGGATGGCGAATAACGCCGCAAATAGTTATTTAAAAAAACAACCCCACTAACACGGATTCACTGTTTTTTTTTTGGGCAATTCAACTTCACTGACTACGTTAGCACAATATCACTCTTTTCTGTTTGGATGGAGTATAACGCCGCAAATAGTTATTTAAAAGAACAACCCCATAAACACGGATTCACTGGATTTTTTGGCACGTCAGCTTCACTGACTACGTTAGGACAAAATCACGCTTTTCTGTTTGGATGGTAAATAACGCCGCAAATAGTTATTTAAAAAAACAACTCCACTAACACGGATTCACAGTTTTTTTGCAATTCATCTTCACTGACTACGTTAGCACAATATCACGCTGTTCTGTTTGGATGGCGAATAACGCCGCAAATAGTTATTTCAAAGAACAACCCCTCAAACACGGATTCACTGTTTTTTTGGCAAGTCAGCTTCACTGAATACGTTAGCACAATAAAAAAAAAAAAAAGTGAACAATTTTGTGAATCAAGTGAAAAAACAACTTGTGAAAAACAAGTGCAAATTTTCAGAAAAAAGAATACTATGTGTTTGCCTGCAGCAGTCCTGCAGCTGTGCTGTGTTCAGACCTTGGTGCTTCACATTGGTGTCTCTGACCCCTGTGGATCAGACTCAGTAGCCAACTACAGTAGGACTACTCCAGACAGCAGTGGCCGATCTAGATCCCTGTATAGGGGTTAATGGGTAAATACCAGGATAACGCCCCTAGGTTTAGCCCAAACTCAAACTTTTTAGTTGTCTCAATGGGTCCGCACCAACTGTCTGTTACAGTGGAGAAAACTGCCAGGCAGGAGATACTTACGCAGAGCTGGAAGCAGCAGAGCTTTGCTTAATTCTGGCATTTTTTTGGCTCAACACGCCCACAGTATCATCTGCATTACCAGTTCCCAAAGCATATCTGGCCCTGGAAGTTCTTTGGGGGGTTCTGGCCATATTCCGCCTCTGCTCTTTTTTGCTGTTGATGCCACCACCCTCCTTGTCAGATGTTAGCGTCTCCTCAGCACCCCTATCAAGCTCCCAGTTTCTGTCCAATACAATTATCATTGGAATAATCTGTTTTATCAGATTTTGATATATCATAGTTGCCTCCTTGGCCTCTATCCTGATTCTTTGCTCAGTATTTGAGCCGACTGTCACTACTAGAGATGAGCAAAGTTATGAAAAATTTGATTTGGATGCTTTGCTGAATTTCTTCAAGAATTTAGCTTAATTCAGAATAAATTTTTCACAAAGTGTGTTAAATCAGCTAATCTAGTTAAACTGCAGGGAAAGTGTATCTTGGTGTGCATTGAAGCAACATTTACATCTAGTCCTTTCTAGTAGTGAAACAGTTTCTTTAACGTGCAGGTCTCAAACAGTATATGGACATGTGCTGCGGGTTTCTTCATTTCTTCCCGCTGCTGCACGCCGTGCTGACAGGCGCGGGCAGTGGGGTTCTTAGCTGTGGTTTGCATTCTTGCCACCAGCATTTCCCTCCTGTCTCTGAGCAGAGCTTGTCTCAGAGTTCCTTGTGTGTATTTAGGGTGTGTGCCGGCATGTATTGCCTAGGCTCAATGCTAATTGGGCAACAATCCCACTTTCTTCAGCGTTTCATGGCTACACAGCCCCTAAACATTTCTTTAACAAACTTAAGGTGCAGATCATCCAGTATATCTGATGAAGGCCAATAGGCTGAAAACGTTAATGTAAACCTGTACTGGAAATATACCTTTATAAGAAATAAATTTCACATTAAGCAACAAAGTGGAACACAGGTGTCAGGTCTGGTCATCTGAGAACATAGGTTCTATTTTTTGCTTGGTATTCTGAGTTTTTGTGTGTTTCTGTTTAGTGCCTACGCCTTGCCTTGAACCATGTTCACACTGTGGGTTGTTTTAGAGCCAACGCCCAGCTTCATGTTTGGTTTGTCCACTCAGGGTTAATTCTCAGGTGCTGGGCTGAGTGGCTTCTCTGAATCTGGTCCATTCAGAACCTGGGGGTGGGATATCTTCCTGCTTATATACCTATCTTTCTCTCTGCTCCTTGCTGGTTTTTGCAATTCCTTGCTATTCCTGCTTGCGTTGTATTTTGTATCCTGACTGCTGATTTGACCCTTGGCTTGTATCTGACTCCTCTACCGTCTTCCGATTTTGTACTGGCGTTATCTCTGGTTTCTGACACGGCTAGCTGACGATTCTTCTGTGTTTTGTTGGTCTCTGTTTGTCTTCCCTTTTCCCTGCACCTATTCAAAAGTAATTGCAGTCCTCGCGGTTGATGCCGTATCGCCTAGGATACGGAGGCAATTAGGCAGGGACAGGGGTTGGGGTGAGCGCAGGGATCACATCTCCCTTTCTGTGTACCCCAACCTTGACAACAGGAGTCCTTTTCTTATATTCTTCTACAGGAAGGCACCGGAGAAACTTAGGTTCCTAACTT
This sequence comes from Rhinella marina, assembly GCA_900303285.1. Lineage (NCBI taxonomy): Eukaryota > Metazoa > Chordata > Amphibia > Anura > Bufonidae > Rhinella > Rhinella marina. Next base: position 6,735 of record ONZH01029979.1, read on the forward strand.
GTCTATTTTCCTGTTTGAGCAAAGGTGTTCTGTTGGTTCTTGTAATTCTGTTTATCAGGCTTTGGATTACTTAGTTTAGTTTTATGGACTTTGCTTGATTGCCACCTGCCCTGACCCTGATCTTTCGTCTGATCAGCCTCTGGCCTCTCAGCATCCACTGGGTGTATTGTGTCACCTGAAAGTTAGTCCAGTGGTTTCACACTCTGGTTCCAATTCCCTCCTGTTCCAATTCCCCTTTTGAGGTAGCACCAGTTACACCCCTCAGGAAAGTCTTTCCTCACCATCAGAGGTATCGTGTGAAGAATGAGGGATTTGCTTAGACATCACTCTCAGAGGGAGTTGGTCGCATGGACCCTTCTCCTCCTGTTCCTCTCCTGTCGTTTGGGCAGATAAACCAACTATTTCTGTATACAATTCCTGGGATTTTATGCCCTCGTCCTCCACCAGTTCAGCCTCCACAGAGCTCAGGTGGCTGGAAGATGTAGGTGCCATGTCTCCTGTTCCCTGGCCAGTCAGATTTATTAGCATCTGCTCCAGGACATGAAAGAGTGGAATGACATATTTCGTCCCATAGTTCTGGCAACTGAAAAAGTGGCCTCTTCAAAGGGCCTGAGCAAATGGCAGATGTCATACATGAGCTGCCACTGGCTAACATCGAAGTCACACAGGGGAGTTGTCCTGTCCACCTACATCATCAAAAAAAAATGTTTATGGTTTACCTCTGCTCATATAATCAGTCCAACACATTGAGGGTAGAGTTCAAATGAGTGGAAATGTCACATATGAGGCAATGCTGGGAAGCACAATTCTGCTTTAGCATTTCACGGAGGATGTAAGAGTGGCTAAAGTACATGCACATTTCCTTGGCCATTTTCAAGACATCTTGCAGTTGGGTGGAAGACTTCAGGAACTGCTTTTCAACTATATTAAAGACGTGTGCTATGCAGGGCACATGGGTCAGCTCTATTTATTAAATAATTAATTAATAATCCAATTGAAACTGCTGAATTGTGTTAATCTTCCTCTAGTGTTAGGGTCGTGACCGACCCGTTTTAGGTTTTAAATGCATACAAATTCTACATACATTTGTTTATTGCATCAAGACTTTTTGACTTTTTCAGGAACTTATTTTTAAACAAAATACAATAAAATAAAACTATTTTGCTAAATTGTAAAATGCGCTTATTAAAATTATAACATTTGTGTTGTTGGGGTCAATTTCGACCCAGGTCTAATATAAGAGTAAAAAAAAATAATAAGTCCCAAAACTGAACTCATAAACACAATATAGACCAACAGCCCACAGCCAGCTCTACCTCCAACAACTTGAGTTAGGGACATGTCCAGGCATGTATGGCCAAATCAGCTTACAGTTGGTACTTTGCAGAGTATACATCTTCAGTTTACACCATGCAACAATGAGGAGAAGATTAGATGAAAGCCAAATTCTGGATTATATCTTGGATGATAATGAATCAGTGGACACACAGCAGCAAACTGACACAGATGAACAGGTTTCTGAGGAGGAAGATGATGTGGAGTATCAACCGGAAGACACAGACAGTTCTGATCAGTCTGATGAGGAGGTCACCAGTGCTGAAGCTGCTCCCGCTGAAAGATTCAAATCCAAAAGTGGCAAGATCAGTTGGAGCTCAGTACCTCCAGATGTACACGGCAGGGCAGATACTGCAAATGTCATAAAAATGACCCCTGGGATCACAAGGTTTGCTGTGACAAGAGTAAGTGACATCAAGACATGTTTTGATCTGTTTATGCCATTTTCAATAAAAAAAAGTCATTATTGCTATGACAAACCTTGAAGGAAAAAAAGTCCATGGCAACATGCGGAATGACCTTCATGATGATGACCTGCATGCCTACATTGGTGTTCTTCTCCTTGCTGGAGTGTACAAATCCTGCAATGAGGCCACTGATAGTCTCTGGGACGCATCGACAGGCAGGAATATTTTCCAGGCAACAATGTCACTTCAAAAGTTTCAAATTATATCAAGAGTCCTCAGATTTGACAACAGAGACACCAGAACAAAATCTGACAAACTTGCTCCTATCAGGGATGTTTGGGAGAAATGGGTGCAGCTCCTTCCACTGATGTTCAACCCAGGGCTAGAGGTGACAGTAGACGAACGTTTTCTCCCTTTCCGCGGAAAATGCCCCTTCCGGCAATACATGCCAAGTAAGCCAGGAAAATACGGCATAAAAATCTGGGCAGCCTGTGATGCAAAACACACCTTCGCCCACACCCACAGCAACACAGAGCATCATCACCAGCATCCTCCTCAACCAGCCCTGCCTCAACATCAACCACAACAGCCACAACCCCAGTGAGACAACCTGATTCTAAAAGAAAGAGGTGTCAGGTCTGCCCTAGCAATAAGGACAGAAAGACAAACACATTGTGCTTCGCCTGCAAAAAATACCTCTGCAAAAAACACACAAAAAGTGTCACTTTTTGCCACACATGCACAAAAACTAGTACTTGATTTCTGTTGATTTGCTTGATTGATTGTTGTTTGTTTGTTTGACCTAGAAAAGCTACTTTTTATTATTATTGCTATTGCTATTATTGCTATTAATGTTAATATAATTTTCATCTTTTATTTGTATTAAAGTTCTATTAAAAAAAAAATCATTTTTTTGCCTTTTTCATAAAGTAGTTAGATATGGGTCAAAATTGACCCATAACACCATAGATCTTACTAGAGTTAATAATATAAAATATATATATGTATATATTTTTTTACATTTAAGAAATGTGTTCTAAAACCCTTCAGTAATAGTCAGGTAATATAAAAAACTTTTTTAAGTTCATATTATTCTCTTGAGATTCATTTGACAATATTTTTATATTGAAAATGAAGGGTATGCTCTCAAATGAAAGGCCCAGGGGGCCACAACAAAAATATTAAAATCAATCCTTCCATGGATGAGAAACCCTAACAAGGTAACTAAGAGGTAAGAAACAATTGGATCATAAATAACTGTTTTTAGGGTATCCTAGGGGTGATTTAAGACACGGGTCAAAACTGGCCTGTTAACATAAGAAAGAGTAACAGAAAGCTAACACAAGAGGAAGGTTAAAAGCACTAGAAAACACTAGAACATTACTATTTCCCTCTAAATATGTTGAATAAACCCTCTGTAACAGAGAAAGGACTGCATTATCAATGCCCTTCCTTGGTTAATAAGCAAACTGCCCCAGCCACATCTTTACAAACACCTTCATAATATATAAAGTCACTGTAACTGGTCAATACTTAAACAAGATAATGTATTCACTTTGGCTCCGCACCACACAAGATGTCTTTCACAAAAATGGCACTGTTTGCGACTCCAATATCCAGTTTAATAACTTACAAAAGACACTGCAAAGCTTGGCAGCACAAACCTTCAGTACCTTTAGCGCAATACCCTGTGGTCTGACAGATTTACCAACTGCCAATTTCTCTTTTTGATTCTTTACATTCCCAACACTAAAACAAACCTGTGAATCATTTCTGCATATTGAAATCCATTTAAATAACTGTTTAAATAATTTGTCTTGCATACTCGTTCATTACACCCCTTCACTTCTTGCTTAACTTTAAAACTAGTAACTTCCTTCATCCAGGCTCAAACTCCTCTAATATCATTCTTATGTGGCCTATTCTCCAGCTTCTTTCCCTACCCATCTTTATTTTGCCTAAGCTGAACCTTTAAAGAGGCTCTGTCACCAGGTTTTAACCTATGCATTTTAATACATAGGTTAAAACCCCTTAGCTTGTACATTTCTCACATACCTTTATTGCAGAGTATAGACAAGCGGTTGTGCTGAAAAACGAAGTTAAAACATTATGCTAATGAGCCTTCGGAGCACCAGGGGGCGGGCTCTTTCCCTCCTGAGCACCGCTTCTTCACCGCCCCCCCCCGGGCCCGAGGCTCTCCCCCATGCCGAAGTCCACGCCCCTCTGTAAAGTGACTGACAGCGCTAGACTGTTTGGCCTAGTGCTGAAATCCCGCGCCTGTGCAGTCCGATTGCGACGGCGCGTGCGCAATAGCGCTTGCAGTGGCGAACACTGCAAGCGCTTCCATCCTTGTGCGCACGCGCCGTCACTTCCGGGTTCTGCAATAAAGGTATGTGAGAAATGTACAAGTTAAGGGGTTTTAACCTATGTATTAAAATACATAGGTTAAAACCTGGTGACAGAGCCTCTTTAAGTTCATCTGGGCCTCCTTGAGTAGATCCTCATCACCTACTCTAAAGGCTTACTTCTTTTTATTTAAAACAACCCATAAATCCTAAGTAATCCAGGGCTTATTCTTGAGAAAACACTTCACCTTTTTCACCGAGACACTAGTATCCAATCAGGCATTGCTATCCTCTCCATTAAACAATGCATGGGAAAATTGTCACATTTCGAAGTATTACTCATAATACTGTAGTAAACAATAAAGTGAAAGACATCATAATATCTCAATACTAAATGCATATTATTATGTATGATTCATCTAGTCTCCAGTAATTTCACATATGAAAAAGTACACACAACAGTAAATAGGTCTAACACCATAGATTAATCCAAAAGTAGAGACAACCCTAATGAAGGATTCCATGTAATTAAGATTTATTTAAAGGCTATGCACACCTTTGGGGGTATGTATTTATTATTATTATTATTATTTTGTGCTCATTAGAAACTAAAAATCTATTTTTTTTTCAATTGGTCTTTAATAAAAATATGGAGTCCTTTTCTCTGTACAGAGCTGAAATGCTGTAATAGAGAGAGCTAAATTTTCTCTCTTTTCTGTCAGACAGGGAACCAATGGGCTCCTTATTTCTGCTCTCAGACCTTATAAACACTCAAAGCTAAATCCTTGTCTTACTGATAAAAATGTGGCTTAAATAAGTGGCTTAACAGTTTAGAAATAAGGGTTATTATATGACCTGCACAAATTATAATTAAAAGTAGGATGCGCACAGTTAGAAAAAAAAAAGCTAACCCTTTGTGACAGAACAGCTCAATATTTTTTATTTTTAAGTGCAATTAAAAAAATGATTTTTAGCCCATAATGAGTAAAATCCAATAATAAAAATTGTCCCTAAAGGTGTATATAACCTTTAAGTCATCACCAATATATTAAGCAGAATTTTTATACATAATTTTTCCTGCTATGTTGCTACCATGTGTAATGTGTGGCTGCTACTCACACTGTCTTGCCCCATATTACTATGGTTATAATAAAGATACCAAGGCAATGTGTTACTAAGACTTCACAGTGTTCTTGTCTCCCCATCAACACATTTACACTGATACAATAAAAAACAACTAAATCTGTTGCTTGCTATATAACCAAACTTTCTAATAAAGGGGATTGCTGTCATGTGTTAAGAATAATTGTTCTAAATTGCTAATGTAATGGTACTGAAGCTCTTTGGACATGCAATAAACTTCTAAAATAATAAAACAAGAAAACAAATCTGATCCACGACTTAGAGGACTTAAAGGATATGCTGCAAATGTTGCACAGGGCATGCAAAGATCTTATGGAGTGAGAGCTTTTTTTGTGACCAAGGGGTGACTTACTCAATATTATACTGTTGTTTTAACATTACAGATGTAACTGAGCTCAAATTGACTCATAACAGTGTTATCTTGTGACAAAAGCCATCAAAATCCATTCAAAAAGTCAATAAACATTTTCTTGCCATTGTTTACTTAACACATTAACCATCAAATTTAGCTCAGGTACATTTGTATGTCTGATTGGTGTGTATGTACATATATACATAAGTAGGAAGTACGGTGTTTAGAACTGGTTCAAACCCAACCAAGGACAACATCTGCGTTTATAGTATCTCCCTGTGTTTGTGTGTGGTTACTCCAGTTTCCTTCCACATTTCAGAGACATATGGGGAACTCCCATCAACTTTGCAGGATAACTTGATGGTTAACATGCTAAGTAAAAATTGGTGCAAAAAAGTTAGCTAACTCTTTAAATGTTTTTCAGTGGCTTTGTCACAAGATGACATGAGATAACACTGGGACATGTATTATTAAACTCATCAGAGTCAATTTTAGCTTGTCTACATCTGTAGATGGACAAATGTCTTTTGTTTAGCCTTATAAATAGAGATGAGCGAGCACTAAAATGCTCGGGTGCTCGTTATTCGAGTCAAATTTTTCCAGATGCTCGGGTGCTCGTTTCGAATAACGAACCCCATTGAAGTCAAGGGAGACTCGAGCATTTTTTGCAGGGGACCAAAGCTTTGCACAGGGAAGGTTGCGTGAAAACCTGGAAACCTCAGAAAATGATGGAAACACCACGGAAATGGACAGGAAACAGCAGGGGCAGCATGCATGGATGCCTCTGAGGCTGCGTAATTGTACCATTACGCCAAATTCTGGGCAACAGCCTGGTGGTGACCCTCAAGACAATTGTGCTGACCCAGACCAAGATAGGCAAGGCACATGTGCTGGCACATGTTAGGAAAGCACCCAACTAGGTGCAATGAAGGTCCATCACCGCCTGCGGGTGAAACCACTGCCCATGATGTCACTGCTGTCCTATCCCCCGCCCCAGGATGCAGGCATAAGTGTCTCCCTCCCCGTACCCACCCAGTAGTCCACAGCATACACAAAGTTCTCCCAGCACAGTGCCCAGCTTTCCCCATCCCAGATGGACAAACACGCACCCCACACCCACCCTGTCCACAGCAGACACAAAGACCTCCAAGCACAGTGCCCAGCTTTCCTAATTCCAGACGGGCTAAGACGCACACTGCACCCACCCATTAGTCTCCACACGTGGGTGGGTGCAGAGCCTTTTAGTGCCCCTCAAGACAATGTTTGTGTGCCAGAGCCGGGTAGTAACCCTCCTTGAAGTTGTGGGGGAGAGGCCTCCGGTGACCCGGAAGACAATTTTGGGCGACAGTGTAGTGGCGAGACTCCAAAAAATCGTTGGTGAGAGCCTGGAGGTGACCCTCAGAAATTATTGGTTTGAAAAAGCATGGTGGTGCACCCCTGAATGACAGTCTGTGACTGAGATTGCAAGTGAACCCGCTAAAATTGTAGTCTGGCACACCTTGGTGGTGAACCCCTAAATTATATAGTTTGACTGAGATTGCAGTTTACAGCATGGGGGTGAACCCCAGGATGACTTGCTAAGACTGAGATTGCAGTTTACAGCATGGCGGTGAACCCCAGAGTGGCTTGGTTAGACTAAGATAGCAGCTGAACCACCCAAAAATTTAGCCTGACACAGCATGGCGGTGAACCCATAGTTACCAAGTGAGACTGAGGTAGCAGGTGAACCACATAAAATTTAACCGTGACACAGCATGGCGGTGACAACTGAGTGACCAAATAAGACTGAGGTAGCAGGTGAACAACCCAAAAATTTACCCTGACACATCATAGCGGTGAACCCAGAGTGACCAAGTAAAACTGAGGTAACATGTGAAGCACATAAAAATCTTACCCTGACACAGCATGACGTTGTCAACAGAGTGACCAAGTGAGACTGGGATATCAGGTGAAGCACATAAAATTTTACCCTGACACAGCATGGCAGTGACAGAGTGACCAAATGAGACTGAGGTAGCAGGTGAACCACCCAAAAATTTACCCTGACACAGCATGGCGTTGAACCCAGAGTGACCAAGTTAGACTGAGGTAGCATGTGAAGCACATAAAAAATTTTACCCTGACATAGCATGGCGTTGTCAACAGAGTGACCAAGTTAGACTGAGATAGCAGGTGAAGCACATAAAATTTTACCCTGACACAGCATGGCGGTCACAACAGAGTGACCAAGTGAGACTGAGGAAGAAGGTGAAGCACATAAAATTTTACCCTGACACAGCATGGCGGTGACAACAGAGTGACCAAATGAGACTGAGATAGCAGGTGAAGCACATAAAATTTTACCCTGACACAGCATGGTGGTGACAACAGTGTGACCAAGTGAGACTGAGGTAGCAGGTAAAGCACATAAAATTTTACCCTGACACAGCATGGTGGTGACAACAGAGTGACCAAATAAGACTGAGGTAGCAGGTGAAACACCCAAAAATTTACCCTGACACAGCATGGCGGTGAACCCAGAGTGACCGAGTTAGACTGAGGTAGCTTGTAAAGTACATAAAAATTTTACCCTGACACAGCATGGCGTTGTCAACAGAGTGACCAAGTGAGACTGAGGTAGCAGGTGAAACACCCAAAAATTTACCCTGACACAGCATGGCGGTGACAACAGAGTGACCAAGTGAGACTGAGGTAGAAGGTGAACCACCCAAAAATTTACTCTGACACAGCATGGCGGTGACAACAGAGTGACCAAGTTAGACTGAGGTAGCAGGTAATACAAATAAAATTTTACCCTGACACAGCATGACGGTGACAACAGAGTGACCAAGTGAGACTGAGGTAGAAGGTGAACCACCCAAAAATTTACCCTGACACAGCATGGCGGTGACAACAGAGTGACCAAGTGAGACTGAGGTAGCAGGTTAAGCACATAAAATTTTACCCTGACACAGCATGGTGGTGACAATAGAGTGACCAAGTGAGACTGAAGTAGCAGGTGAAACACCCAAAAATTTACCCTGACACAGCATGGGGGTGAACTAAGAGTGACCAAGTTAGACTGAGGTAGCAGGTAATACAAATAAAATTTACCCTGACACAGCATGCCGGTGACAACAGAGTGACCAAGTGAGTCTGAGGTAGCATTTGAAGCACATAAAATTTTACCCTGACACAGCATGGCGGTCACAACAGAGTGACCAAGTGAGACTGAGGTTGCAGGTGAACCACATAGAATTTTACCCTGACACAGCATGGCGGTGACAACACAGTGACCAAGTGAGACTGAGGTAGCAGGTGAACAACAGAAAAATTTTTCCCTGACACAGCATGGCGGTGAACCCAGAGTGACCAAGTGAGAGTGAGGTAGCAGGTGAAGCACATAAAATTTTACCCTGACACAGAATCGTGGTGAGAACGTAGTGACCAAGTTAGACTGAGGTAGCAGTTAAGACAAATAAAATTTTAACCTGACACAGCATGGCGGTGACAACAGAGTGACCAAGTGAGTCTGACGTAGCATTTGATGCAAATAAAATTTTACCCTGACACAGCATCGTGGTGAGAACATAGTGACCAAGTTAAACTTAGGTAGCAGTTAAGCAAATAAAATTTTAACCTGACACAGCATGGCGGTGACAACAGAGTGACCAAGTGAGTCTGAAGTAGCATTTGAAGCAAATAAGATTTTACCCTGACACAGCATGGTGGTGACAACAGAGTGAGCAAGTGGGACTGAGGTAGCAGGTGAAGCACAGAAAATTTTACCCTGACACAGTATGACGGTGACAACAGAGTGACCAAGTGAGACTGAGGTAGCAGGTGAACCACCCAAAAATTTACCCTGACAAAGCATAGCGGTGAACCCAGAATGACCAAGTGAAACTGAGGTAGCAAGTGAAGCACATAAAATTTTACCCTGACACAGAATGGTGGTGACAACAGAGTGAGCAAGTGGGACTGAGGTAGCAGGTGAAGCACAGAAAATTTTACCCTGACACAGCATGACGGTGACAACAGAGTGACCAGGTGGGACTGAGGTAGCAGGTGAAGCACAGAAAATTTTACCCTGACACAGCATGACGGTGAACCCAGAGTGACCAAGTGAGACTGAGGTAGCAGGTGAGGCACATACAATTTTACCCTGACACAGCATGGCGGTGACAACAGAGTGACCAGGTGGGACTGAGGTAGCAGGTGAAGCACAGAAAATTTTACCCTGACACAGTATGACGGTGAACCCAGAGTGACCAAGTGAGACTGAGGTAGCAGGTGAGGCACATACAATTTTACCCTGACACAGCATGGCGGTGACAACAGAGTGACCAAGTAAGACTGAGGTAAAAGGTGAACCACATAAAATTTTACCCTGACACAGCATGGCAGTGACAACAGAGTGACCAAGTGAGACTGAGGTAGCAGGTGAACCACCCAAACATTTACCATGACGCAGAATGGCGGTGAACCTAGAGTGAATAAGTTAGATTGAGGTAGCAGTTGAAGCAAGTAAAAGTTTACCCTGACACAGCATGGCGGTAACAAGAGAGTGAGCAAGTGAGACTGAGGTAGCAGGTGAAGCACATAAAATTTAACCTGACACAGCATGGCGGTCACAACAGAGTGACCAAGTTAAAATGAAGTAGCAGGTAAGGCACATAAAATTTTACCCTGACACAGCATGGCGGTGAACCCAGAGTGACCAAGTGAGACTGAGGTAGCAGGTGAAGCACATAAAATTTTAACCTGACACAGCATGGCGGTGACAACAGAGAGACCAAGTGAGACTGAGTTAGCAGGTGAAGCACATAAAATTTTACCGTGACGCATCATGGCAGTGACAGAGTGACCAAGTGAGACTGAGGTAGCAGGTGAACCACCCAAAAATTTAACCTGACACAGCATGGCGGTGAACCCAGAGTGACCAATTTAGACTGAGGTAGCATGTGAAGCACATAAAATTTTACCCTGACAAAGCATGGTGTCGCCAACAGAATGACCAAGTGAGACTGAGGTAGCTGGTGAACCACTCAAAATTTTACCCTGACACAGCAAGGCAGTGAACCTAGAGTGCCGAAGTTAGACTGAGGTAGCATGTGAAGCACATAAAAATTTTACCGTGACACAGCATGGCGGTTACAACAGAGTGACCAAGTGAGACTGAGGTAGTAGGTGAACCACATAAAATTTTACCCTGACACAGCATGGCGGTGACAACAGAGTGACCAAGTGAGACTGAGGTAGCAGGTGAACAACAGAAAAATTTTTCCCTGACACAGCATGGCGGTGACAACAGAGTGACCAAGTGAGACTGAGGTAGCAGGTGAACCACATAAAATTTTAACCTGACACAGCATGGCGGTGACAACAGAGTGACCAAGTGAGACTGAGGTAGCAGGTTAAGCACATAAAATTTTACCCTGACACAGCATGGCGTTGCCAACAGAATGACCAAGTAAGACTGAGGTAGCAGATGAACCAAATAAAAATTTTACCGTGAAACAGCATGGCGGTGACAACAGAGTGACCAAGTGAGACTGAGGTAGTAGGTGAATCACATAAAATTTTACACTGACACAGCATGGCGGTGACAACACCGTGACCAAGTGAGACTGAGGTAGCAGGTGAACAACAGAAAAATTTTCCCTGACACAACATGGCGGTGAACCCAGAGTGACCAAGTGAGACTGAGGTAGCAGGTGAAGCAAGTAAAAGTTTACCCTGACACAGCATGGCGGTAACAAGAGAGTGAGCAAGTGAGACTGAGATAGCAGGTGAAGCACATAAAATTTAACCTGACACAGCATGGCGGTCAAAACAGAGTGACCAAGTTAGACTGAGGTAGCAAGTGAAGAACATAAAATTTTACCCTGACACAGCATGGCGGTGAACCCAGAGTGACCGAATTAGACTGAGGTAGCACGTGAAGCACATAAAAACTTTACCCTGACACAGCATGGTGGTGAACCCAGAGTGACCAAGTGAGACTGAGGTAGCAGGTGAAGCACATAAATTTTACCCTGACTCAGCATGGCGGTGAACCCAGAGTGACCAAGTGAGACTGAGGTAGCAGGTGAAGCACATAAAATTTTACCCTGACACAGCATGGCGGTAACAAGAGAGTGACCAAGTGAGACTGAGGTAGCAGGTGAAGCACATAAAATTTTACCCTGACACAGCATCGTGGTGAGAACAGAGTGACCAAGTTAGACTGAGGTAGCAGGTAAGACAAATAAAATTTTAACCTGATACAGCATGGCGGTGACAACAGAGTGACCAAGTGAGTCTGACGTAGCATTTGAAGCAAATAAAATTTTACCCTGACACAGCATGGCGGTGACAACAGAGTGACCAAGTGCGTCTGAGGTAGCATTTGAAGCAAATAAAATTTTACCCTGACAAAGCATGGCGGTGACAACAGAGTGACCAAGTGAGACTGAGGTAGCAGGTGAACACAACATGGCGGTGAACCCAGAGTAACCAAGTTAGACTGATGTAGAAGGTGAACCACATAAAATTTCACCCTGACACAGCATGACTGTCACGCGAGGTCGGCGTCATGCTCCCTCTGCACGACATCGCCGGACCTCTCCTCCCCCCTAGAGACGAGCAATAGGGAATTGAAGTGCTGTTCTTGTCAGCCAGCACTTCATGAGTTAATTCTCTGTTTGGGTTTAGCCATGTGGTGCTGATCACACCACATGGCTACTTTACATATTGTTTGGACAGCTTGCTCCGCCTCAGGTCATGTGATGCTTGCCACATCACATGATCCTGGGCGGGCTATTTAAAGATGGCAACTGCCTCACTCAGATGTCTGTGATTAGTCTTCTGAGATCAGTGCTGTGTGTTGGACCTTGCTGTTGATTATTGGTATATTGGATTTTGGCTTCGGACTTAGACTACGCTTTTGTGATTCCCCTCGGTATTTGACGTGACCTCCTGTTCTTGACTTGGCTTGCTGACTATTCTGCTATTGTGTTTGTTCTGTCTGTGTTCATCTTTCCCTGTGTTCCCTTCCCTTCCCTGTGCACGTACTCAGCATAGGGACTGTCTCCAAGTTACGGTTTTGCCGCCTAGGGCATCTACTGTAAGTAGGCAGGGAAAGAGGTGGGGTTCAGACAGGGCACACTATCCCTTGTTTCCCTGTCGTGACAGGCTGTGAACCAAGAGTGACCGAGTTAGACTGAGTTAGCAGGTGAAGCACATACAAATTTTTCCCTGACAAAGAATGGCGGTGAAAACAGAGTGACCAAGAGAGACTGAGGTAGCAGGTAAGCAACCCAAAAATTTACCCTGACAAAGCATGGCGGTGAACCCAGAGTGACCAAGTTAGACTGAGGTAGCAGGTGAAGCACATAAAATTTTACCCTGACACGGCATAGCGGTAACAACAGAATGACCAAGTGAGACTGAGGTAGAAGGTGAACCACATAAAATTTTACCCTGACACAGCATGGCAGTGACAACAGAGTGACCAAGTGAGACTGAGGTAGCAGGTGAACCACCCAAAAATTTACCCTGACACAGCATGGCGGTGAACCCAGAGTGACTAAATTAGACTGAGGTAACACGTGAAGCACATAAAAACTTTACCCTGACACAGCATGGCGGTGACAACACAGTGACCAAGTGAGACTGAGGTAGCAGGTGAAGCACGTAAAATTTTACAGTGACACAGCATGACGGTGACAACAGAGTGACCAAGTGAGACTGAGGTAGCTGGTGAAGCACATTAAATTTTACCCTGACACAGCATGGCGGTAACAAGAGAGTGAACAAGTGAGTCTGACATAGCATTTGAAGCAAATAAAATTTTACCCTGACAAAGCATGGCGGTGACAACAGAGTGACCAAGTGAGATTGAGGTAGCAGTTGAAGCACATAAAATTTTACCCTGACACAGCATCATGGTGAGAACAGAGTGACCAAGTTAGACTGAGGTAGAAGGTAAGACAAATAAAATTTTAACCTGACACAGCATTGCGGTGACAACAGAGTGACCAAGTGAGTCTGACGTAGCATTTGAAGCAAATAAAATTTTACCCTGACACAGCATGGCGGTGACAACAAAGTGACCAAGTGAGACTAAAGTAGCAGATTAACCACATCAAATTTTACCCTGACACACAATGCGTTGACAACAGAGTGACCAAGTGAGACTGAGGTAGCAGGTGAAGCACATAAAATTTCACCCTGACACAGCATGGCGGTGAACCCTGAGTGACCAAGTGAGACTGAGATAGCAGGTGAAGCACATAAAATTTTACCCTGACAAAGCATGGCAAAAACTACAGAGTGACCAAAGTGAGACTGAGTTAGCAGGTGAAGCACATTAAAATTTAACCCTGACACAGCATGGTGGTGACAAACAGAGTGACCAAGTGAGACCTGAGGTATCAGGTCAACCACATACAATTTTACCCTGACACAGCATGGCGGTGACAACAAGAGTGACTAAGTGAGACTGAGGTAGCAGGTGAACCACGCAAAAATTTACCCTGACACAATATGGCTGTTGAACCCAGAGTGACCAAGTTAGACTGAATGTAGCAGGTGAAACACATAAAAAATTTTACCCTGAAACAGCATGGTGGTGTCAACAGAGTGACCAAGTGAGACTAAGGTAGCAGGTGAAGCACATACAATTTTACCATGACATAGCATGGCGGTGACAACAAAGTGACCAAGGAGACTGAGTTAGCAGGTGAACAACCCAAAAATTTACCGTGATACAGCATGGCGGTGAACCCAGAGTGACCAAGTTAGACTGAGGTAGCAGGTGAAGCACATAAAATTTTACCCTAACACAGCATGGCGGTGACAACAGAGTGACCAAGTGAGACTGAAGTAGCAGTTAAGGCACATAAAATTTTACCCCTGACACAACATTGTGGTGACAACAGAGTGACCAAGTGAGACTTCGTTAGCAGGTGAAGCACATAAAATTTTACCCTGACACAGAATGGCGGTGACAACAGAGTGACCAAGTGAGACTGAAATAGCAGTTAAGGCACATAAAATTTTACCCTGACACAGCATGGGGGTGACAACAGTGTGACCAAGTTAGACTTCGTTAGCAGGTGAAGCACATAAAATTTTACCCTGACACAGCATGGCGGTGACAGAGTGACCAAGTGAGACTGAGGTAGCAGGTGAACCACATAAAATTTTACCCTGACACAGCATGGCGGTGACAAAAGAGTGACCAAGTGAGACTGAGGTAGCAGGTGAAGCACATAAAATTTTACCCTGACACAGCATGACGGTGACAACAGAGTGATCAAGTTAGACTGAGGTAGCAGGTGAACCACATAAAATTTTACCTTGACACAGCATGGCAGTGACAACAGAGTGACCAAGTGAGACTGAGGTAGCAGGTGAACCACCCAAAAATTTACCCTGACACAGCATGGCGGTGAACCCATAGTGACCAAGTGAGACTGAGGTAGCAGGTGAACCACATAAAATTTAACCGTGACACAGCATGGCGGTGACAACTGAGTGACCAAGTGAGACTGAGGTAGCAGGTGAACCACCCAAAAATTTACCCTGACACATCATAGCGGTGAACCCAGAGTGACCAAGTAAAACTGAGGTAACATGTGAAGCACATAAAAATCTTACCCTGACACAGCATGACGTTGTCAACAGAGTGACCAAAGTGAGACTGAGATATCAGGTGAAGCACATAAAATTTTACCCTGCACAGCATGGCAGTGACAGAGTGACCAATGAGACTGAGGTAGCAGGTGAACCACCCAAAAATTTACCCTGACACAGCATGGCGTTGAACCCAGAGTAACCAAGTTAGACTGAGGTAGCATGTGAAGCACATAAAAAAAATTTACCTGACATAGCATGGCGTTGTCAACAGAGTGGACCAAGTTAGACTGAGATTAGCAGGTGAAGCACAAAAATTTTACCCTGACACAGCATGGCGGTCACAAACAGAGTGAACCAAGTGAGACTGAGGAAGAAGGTGAAGCACATAAAATTTTACCCTGACACAGCATGGCGGTGACAACAGAGTGACCAAATGAGACTGAGATAGCAGGTGAAGCACATAAAATTTTAACCCTGACACAGCATGGTGGTGACAACAGTGTGACCAAGTGAGACTGAGGTAGCAGGTGAAGCACATAAAATTTTACCCCTGACACAGCATGGTGGTGACAACAGTGTGACCCAAGTTGAGACTGAGGTAGCAGGTAAAGCACATAAAATTTTACCCTGACACAGCATGGTGGTGACAACAGAGTGACCAAATAAGGACTGAGGTGGCAGGTGAATCAACCCAAAAATTTACCCTGACACAGCATGGCGGTGACAACAGAGTGACCAAGTGAGAATGAGGTAGCAGGTGAAGAACCCAAAAATTTACCCTGACACAGCATGGCGGTGAACCCAGAGTGACCGAGTTAGACTGAGGTAGCTTGTAAAGTAACATAAAAATTTACCCTGACACAGCATGGCGTTGTCAACAGAGTGACCAAGTGAGACTGAGGTAGCAGGTGAAAACACCCAAAAATTTACCCTGACACAGGCATGGCGGTGACTAAGAGTGACCAGTTAGACTGAGGTAGCAGGTATACAAATAAAATTTTACCCTGACACAGCATGACGGTGACAACAGAGTGGACCAAGTGAGACTGAGGTAGAAGGTGAACCACCCAAAAATTTACTCTGACACAGCATGGCGGTGACAACAGAGTGACCAAGTGAGACTGAGGTAGCAGGTTAAGCACATAAAATTTTACCCTGACACAGCATGGTGGTGACAATAGAGTGACCAAGTGAGACTGAAGTAGCAGGTGAAACACCCAAAAATTTACCCTGACACAGCATGGGGGTGAACTAAGAGTGACCAAGTTAGACTGAGGTAGCAGGTAATACAAATAAAATTTTACCCTGACACAGCATGCCGGTGACAACAGAGTGACCAAGTGAGTCTGAGGTAGCATTTGAAGCACATAAAATTTTACCCTGACACAGCATGGCGGTCACAACAGAGTGACCAAGTGAGACTGAGGAAGAAGGTGAAGCACATAATATTTTTCCCTGAAACAGCATGACGGTGACAACAGAGAGACCAAGTTAGACTGAGGTAGAAGGTGAAGCTCATAAAATTTTACCCTGACACAGCATGGCGGTGACAACAGAGTGAACAAGTGAGTCTGAGGCAGCAGGTGAAGCACATAAAATTTCTCCCTGACACAGCATGGTGGTGACAACAGAATGACCAATTGAGACTGAGGTAGCAGGTGAAGCACATAAAATTTTATCCTGATACAGCATGGCTGTCATAAGAGAGTGACCAAGTTAGACTGAAGTAGCAGGTAAGGCACATAAAATTGTACCCTGACACAGCATGGCGGTGACAATAGAGTGACCAAGTGAGACTGAGGTAGAAGGTGAAGCACAATAAGATTTTACCTTGACACAGCATGGCGGTTAACCAAGAGTGACCAAAGTAAGACTGAGGTAGCAGGCTAAGCACATCAAATTTTACCCTGACACAGCATGGCGGTGACAACAGAGTGACCAAATGAGTCTGAGGTAGCATTTGAAGCACATAAAATTTTACCCTGACACAGCATGGCGGTCATAACAGAGTGACCAAGTGAGACTGAGGTAGAAGGTGAAGCACATAAAATTTTACCCTGACACAGCATGGCGATGACTACAGAGTGACCAAGTGAGACTGAGTTAACAGGTGAACCACATAAAATATTACCCTGACACAGCATGACGGTGGACAGAGTGACCAAGTGAGACTTAGGTAGCAGATGAACCACCCAAAAATGTACCCTGACACAGCATGGGGGTGAACCAAGAGTGACCCAAGTGAGACTTACGTAGCAGGTGAACCACCCAAAAATGTACCCTGACACAGCATGGCGATGACAACAGAGTGACCAAGTGAGACTGAGGTAGCGGGTGAACCACATAAAATTTTATCCTGACACAGCATGGGCAGTGACAACAAAGTGACCAAGTGAGACTAAAGTAGCAGATTAACCACATCAAATTTTACCCTGACACAGCATGGCGTTGACAACAGAGTGACCAAGTGAGACTGAGGTAGCAGGTGAACCACCCAAAAAATTTACTCTGACACAGCATGGCGGTGACAACAGAGTGACCAAGTGAGACTGAGGTAGCAGGTAAACCACATAAAATTTTACCCTGACACAGTAAGGCGGTGAAAACAGAGTGACCAAGTGAGACTGAGGTAGAAGGTGAACCACCCAAAAATTTACCCTGACACAGCATGGCGGTGACAACAGAGTGACCAAGTGAGACTGAGGTAGCAGGTTAAGCACATAAAATTTTACCCTGACACAGCATGGTGGTGACAATAGAGTGACCAGTGAGACTGAAGTAGCAGGTGAAACACCCAAAAATTTACCCTGACACAGCCAATGGGGGTGAACTAAGAGTGACCAAAGTTAGACTGAGGTAGCAGGTAATACAAATAAAATTTTACCCTGACACAGCATGCCGGTGACAACAGAGTGACAAGTGAGTCTGAGGTAGCATTTGAAGCACATAAAATTTTACCCTGACACAGCATGGCGGTGACAACAGAGTGAACAAGTGAGTCTGAGGTAGCATTTGAAGCAAATAAAATTTTACCCTGACATAGCATTGCGGTGACAACAGAGTGACCAAATGAGACTGAGGTAGCAGGTGAAGCACATAAAATTTCTCCCTGACACAGCATGGTGGGTGACAAAAGAGTGACCAAGTGAGACTGAGGTAGCAGGTAAACCACATAAAATTTTACCATGACACAGTAAGGCGGTGAAAACAGAGTGACCAAGTGAGACTGAGGTAGAAGGTGAACCACCCAAAAATTTACCCTGAACACAGCATGGCGGGTGACAAACAGAGTGACCAAGTGAGACTGAGGTAGCAGGTTAAGCACATAAAATTTTACCCTGACACAGCATGGTGGTGAACTAAGAGTGACCAAGTTAGACTGAGGTAGCAGGTAATACAAATAAAATTTTACCCTGACACAGCATGCCGGTGACAACAGAGTGACCAAGTGAGACTGAGGAAGAAGGTGAAGCACATAAAATTTTTCCCTGAAACAGCATGACGGTGACAACAGAGAGACCAAGTTAGACTGAGGTAGAAGGTGAAGCTCATAAAATTTTACCCTGACACAGCATGGCGGTGACAACAGAGTGACCAAGTGAGACTGAGGTAGCAGGTGAACCACATAAAATAATACCCTGACACTGCATGACAGTGACAACAGAGTGAACAAGTGAGTCTGAGGTGCATTTGAAGCAAATACAATTTTACCCTGACATAGCATTGCGGTGACAACAGAGTGACCAAATGAGACTGAGGTAGCAGGTGAAGCACATAAAATTTCTCCCTGACACAGCATGGTGGTGACAACAGAATGACCAATTGAGACTGAGGTAGCAGGTGAAGCACATAAAATTTTATCCTGACACAGCATGGCGGTGACAATAGAGTGACCAAGTGAGACTGAGGTAGCAGGTGAACCACCCAAAAATTTACCCTGACACAGCATGGCGGTTAACCAAGAGTGACCAAGTAAGACTGAGGTAGCAGGCTAAGCACATCAAATTTTACCCTGAAACAGCCTGGCGGTAAGAACAGAGTGACCAAGTTAGACTGAGGTAGCAGGTAATATAAATGAAATTTTACCCTGACACAGCATGGCGGCGACAACAGAGTGACCAAAATGAGTCTGAGGTAGCATTTGAAGCACATAAAATTTTACCCTGACACAGCATGGCGGTCATAACAGAGTGACCAAGTGAGACTGAGGTAGAAGGTGAAGCACATAAAATTTTACCCTGACACAGCATGGCGATGACTACAGAGTGACCAAGTGAGACTGAGTTAACAGGTGAACCACATAAAATTTTACCCTGACACAGCATGACGGTGACAGAGTGACCAAGTGAGACTTAGGTAGCAGGTGAACCACCCAAAAATGTACCCTGACACAGCATGGCGATGACAACAGAGTGACCAAGTGAGACTGAGGTAGCGGGTGAACCACATAAAATTTTATCCTGACACAGCATGGCGGTGACAACAGAGTGACCAAGTTAGACTGAGGTAGCAGGTGAAGCACATAAAATTTTACCCTGACACAGCATGGCGGTGACTACAGAGTGACCAAGTGAGACTGAGTTAGCAGGTGAACCACATACAATTTTACCCTGACACAGCATGGCGGTGACAACAGAGTGACCAAATGAGACTGAGGTAGCAGGTGAACCAAATAAAATTTTACCCTGACACAGCATGACGGTGACAACAGAGTGACCAAGTGAGACTGAGGTAGCAGGTGAACCACCCAAAAATTTACCCTGACACAGCATGGCGGTGAACCCAGAGTGACCAAGTGAGACTGAGGTAGAAGGTGAAGCACATAAAATGTACCCTGTCACAGCATGGCGGAGACACCACCAATGTCTTGATCAGACTGAGATTGCAGTCAAATGGCTGTAAATGAGCCTCCCAAAAAATTGTTCTAGAGTGTTTTTGAGTGTCTGTAGTTAACCCTCCTGAAAAATTGTTTTTTAATGTCTGTAGTTGACCCTCCTAAGAAATTGTTTTTGAGTGTCTGTAGTTGACACTTTTTAAAAAATTGATTGAAGAGAGGGCCTGTAGGTGGCGAGGAGAGGAGAAGATACATGAAGAATCTTCATGTTCAGTTGCTTTTCCCCGGTGGAGATTTGAATTCCGGTGAAATCCAGGCTTCATTCATTTTAATAAGTGTCAGCCTGTCAGCGCTGTCAGTTGACAGGTGTGTACGCTTATCAGTGATGATGCCACCAGCTGCATTGAAGACCCGCTCTGACAACACGCTAGCGGCAGGGTAGGCCAGCACCTCCAAGGCGTACAGTGCCAGTTCCGGCCACGTGTCCAGCTTTGCAACCCAGTAGTTGTATGGAGCAGAGTGATCACGCAGGACGTTGGTATGGTCAGCTAGGTACTCCTTCACCATCTTTCTGAACAGCTCCCCCCTACTCTGCCTAGACTGGGGATGGGTGACATAGTCTTGCTGGGGTGACATAAAACTGGCAAAGGCCTTGGAGAGTGTTCCCCTGCCAGTGCTGGACAAGCTTCCTTCTCGCCTCCTCTCCCCCGCTAGTTGGCCCACAGAACTACTTCCTCTTCCGCTAGCGGTGTCAGATGGGAAGGATAGTTTCAGCGTGTGCACCAGGGCCTGTTTATATTGATTCACTATCATACTCCTTTCCTCTACAGGAATGAGAGTGGAAAAGTTCTGCTTGTACAGGGGGTCCAGGAGGGTGAACACCCAGTAATCGGTGTTGGCAAAAATGTTTTTAACGCAAGGGTCACGGGAAAGGCAGCCTAACATGAAGTCAGCCATGTGCGCCAGAGTCCCATCATGCAAGAATTCCCTCTCCTCAATAGGCTGACTCTCCATTTCCTCCTCCTCCAACTCCTCCTCTTCAGCCCATACATGCTCAACAGATAAGAAGGAATGAGTATTGGTACCCTCTTCAGTCTTGCCAACAGTCTCCTCCTCTTCCTCCTCATCCTCCTACTCCAATACGCGCTGAGAAACAGACCTGAGGGTGCTCTGGCTATCAAGCAATGTATCTTCTTCCCCCATCTCCTGTGACAAGCGCAAAGCCTCTGACTTCATGCTGAGCAGTAAGTTTTTCAGCAGACGAAAGCAGCGGTATGGTGACGCTGATAATGGCGGCAGCGCCGCTGACCATCAAAGTGGCTTAACACCTGACAGATATCATACATCCACTTCCACTTCTCATTGTAGACTTGAGGAAGCTGACTAACCTGACTACCAGTTCTCGAGGAAGTTCTCATCTGGCAGTCTACAATTGCTCTCCGGTGCTGGTAAACCCTGGCTAACATGTGTAATGTGGAATTCCATTGTGTGGGCGCGTCGCACAACAGTCGGTGAGCTGGCTGTTCTAAGCGCCGTTGTACTGCCCTGAGGATGGCAGCATCTGTGGTTGACTTACGGAAATTCGCACAGATGCGTCACACCTTGGTGAGCAAATCAAACAAATTGGGGTAGGTCTTGAGGAAACGCTGAACCACAAGATTGAACACGTGGGCCAGGCATGGCACATGTGTGAGTCTGCCGAGTTGCAGAGCCGCCACCAGGTTACACCCATTATCACACACAACCATGCCTGGTTTGAGGTTCAGCGGCGCCAGCCAAAGATCGGTCTGCGCCGTGATGCCCTGTAACAGCTCTTGGGCAGTGTGCCTTTTGTCCCCTAAGCTCAGCAGTTTGAGCACCACCTGCTGGCACTTACCCACAGCACTGCTGCTGCGCCTAGAGCTACCGACTGAAGGCACCGTGCCCACGGATGGTAATTCGGAGGAGGAGGTGGAGGAGGAGGAAGGTTCGGAGGAGGAGGCATAGTACGTCTGAGAGACCGTGACCGAGGCAGGCCCCGCAATCCTCGGTGTGGGCAGCACATGAGTGGCCCCAGGGTCAGACTCGGTCCCAGCCTCCACCAAGTTAACCCAATGTGCCGTCAGGGAGATATAGTGTCCCTGCCCGCCAGCACTTGTCCATGTGTCCGTGGTTAGGTGCACCTTTTCAGTAACCGCGTTGGTCAGGGCACGGATGATGTTCTGTGACACGTGCTGGTGTAGGGCTGGGACGGCAAATCGGGAAAAATAGTGGCAGCTGGGGACCAAGTACCGAGGGACAGCCACCGCCATCAGGTAGCGGAAAGCCTCAGTCTCTACCAGTCTATAGGGCACCATCTCCAGGCTTAACAATTTGGAGATGTGGATGTTTAGGGCTTGTGCATGTGGTTGGGTGGAATTGTATTAGCACTTGCTCTCAAATGTCTGCTGAAAAGACAGCTGAACGCTGTGCTGGGACACATTGGTGGAGGTTGTGGAAGGATCGTGCAGGTGAAGGGGTGGTTGTAGGGCGGAGGCGCTCGTGCCGGGGTCCTGGGC
>ONZH01029980.1:0-14335 GCA_900303285.1 Rhinella marina
AGGTGAAGCACATAAAATTTTACCCTGACAAAGCATGGCGGTGACAACAGAGTGACCAAGTGAGACTGAGTTAGCAGGTAAACCACATAAAATTTTACACTGACACAGCATGGCGGTGAACCCAGAGTGACCAAGTTAGACTGAGGTAGCAGGTGAACCACCCAAAAATGTAGTCTGACACAGCATGGCAGTGACACCACCAATGCCTTTGGCAGTCTGAGATTGCAGTCAAATGGCTGTTTGAAGTTGACTCTCCTAAAAAATTTTTTTGAGTGTCTGTAGTTGACTCTCCTGAAAAATTGTTTTTGAGTGTCTGTAGTTGACCCTCCTAAAAAATTGATTGGAGAGAGGGCCTGTAGGTGGCCCTCCCTAAACATTGTTTGAAAAGAGAGCCAGTTGGCCCTCTGAAAAATTGTCTGTTGGCTCAGCGTTTGTGTAAGAAGAGAAGGAGGAGGAGGAGGAGGAGAGGAGAGGATACATGAAGAATCTTCATGTTGAGCTGCTTTCCCCCGGTGGAGATTTGAATTCCGGTGAAATCCAGACTTTATTCATTTTAATAAGCGTCAGCCTGTTAGCGCTGTCAGTTGACAGGCGTGTACGCTTATCAGTGATGATGCCACCAGCTGCACTGAAGACCCGCTCTGACAACACGCTAGCGGCAGGGAAGGCAAGCACCTCCAAGGCATACAGAGCAAGTTCGGGCCACGCGTCCAGCTTTGCAACCCAGTAGTTGTATGGAGCAGAGTGATCACGCAGGACGTTGGTATGGTCAGCTAGGTACTCCCTCACCATCTTTCTGTACAGCTCCCCCCTACTCTGCCTAGATTGGGGACGGGTGACATACTGCAGTCTTGTTGGGGTGACATAAAACTGGCAAAGGCCTTGGAGAGTGTTCCCCTGCCAGCGCTTGACAAGCTGCCTTCTCGCCTCCTCTCCCCCACTAGTTGGCCCACAGAACCAAGTCCTCTGCCGCTAGCAGTGTTAGATGGAAAGGATAGTTTCAGCTTGTGCACCAGGGCCTGTTGATATTGGATCACTCTCGTACTCCTTTCCTCTACAGGAATGAGAGTGGAAAAGTTCTGCTTGTACCGGGGGTCCAGGAGGGTGAACACCAAGTAATCGGTGTTGGCAAAAATGTTTTTAACACGAGGGTCACGGGAAAGGCAGCCTAACATGAAGTCAACCATGTGCGCAAGAGTCCCAACACGCAAGAATTCCCTTTCCTCAGTAGGCTGACTCTCCATTTCCTCCAACTCCTCCTCTTCAGCTCATACACGCTCAACAGATAAGAAGGAATGAGCATTGGTACCCTCTACAGTCTCGCCAACAGTCTCCTCCTCATCCTCCTCATCCTCCTCATCCTCCTCATCCTCCTCATCCTCCTCATCCTCCTCCTCCAATACGCGCTGAGAAACAGACCTGAGGGTGCTCTGACTATCAAGCAATGTATCTTCTTCCCCCATCTCCTGTGACAAACGCAAAGCCTCTGACTTCATGCTGAGCAGTGACTTTTTCAGCAGACAAAGCAGCGGGATGGTGACGCTGATAATGGCGGCATCTCCGCTGACCATCTGTGTTGACTCATCAAAATGGCTCAACACCTGTCTGACATAGCCTAATACATTGAAGGAAGATATTGAGGTCTTCTTTAGGCTGCCAGCTGTCATGTACAGACATTTTTGCGGAAGTGAGCGAAGTTCACAAAGATTTTGATTTGACTGCTTCGCCGCAAGCTATGATGGGGAACGGCAATTCCCCCCCCCATCAATGAACCCCTCAGATGTCATATTCATCACCTTATCCATTTGAGCATTAAGATACCACCTCTGCCATCTTGATTGAAGATCCCTTTTGTGGGCAATGATGTCATCACGCTGACCAGCGTGGTGACATCATACGTTACTGCACATGAGATTTTGTGTGTGATCTTCAGTCAAGATGGCTGCTGTGACCTTTTCACGCTCATATGGATGAGATGATTATGATATTTTTCTACCTCTATTTCAGGGAAAATTAATTTGTTACCACAAAGGACAAGGAAATCCAGCTTTGCAGCAAATCTAAAATTTTTCCCGAACTTCAAATCGGAGACCATTTTGGATACTTTGAATCACTCAACAGTAGTGCCGGTGCCAGCCCTCTCTATCTCTAAACCATCAAGATGCCGTGGTATTCCGTGGCATTTAGGGGGTTAAAGGAGCTGGATCAGAGCCTCCGGTGATCCGAGCCATTAAGGCAGGAGCCTGGCTGTCATGTAAGAGTCGAGCTCCTGCTCTCCGCTGCATGAGAAACCGTGCTGCACTTAGACTAAGCTCCTTTAATGACTGCTGTTAAAAGGGCATACTTTGGTCAGTACAGGGTTAGGAAATGCCTGAAGAGCAGCTGCTGGATACCGGTCCACTGGTCTGACTCAATGCCGTCAATCAGTGGCAGTAAAACAAAACAATAGCTGATCCTGGGGAGAGCAGATACAAAACATACTGCAGAGCCTTATTGAAGAGTCTCAACGCAGCAATCCAAAGTGCAAAGCTCCCTGAGAAACAGTAATATGCAAAATAACTGTGGAGCCCCAGTTATGGGTCTTCAACACAGTGAAAGCCAGATATACTTCCAGGGAAGAAAAACCAAGCAAAGGGGTCTCCCCACTTTCGAAGTCACCAAATCCACCATATTAAGTGGTCCCTATGTAAAGACCCAGCTTATCAGTGGTCTCCTAGGCATTGCTCCCGGTTAGGCTACTTTCACACTAGCATTTCTTTATTCCGGTATTGAGCTCCGTCATAGGGGCTCAATACCGGAATAAAACGCTTCAGTTTTGTCCCCATTCATTGTCAATGGGGACAAAACTGAACTGAAGACAACTGAAGGCTCCTGAAAGCATTCCGTTCCATCTTCAGACCGGAGAACAAACCGCAGCATGCTGCGGTTTGCTCTCCGGTCCAGGCATCCGCACCAAGACGGATCCGGAATGACCCCCAATGCAAGTCAATGGGGACGGATCCGTTTGGTGTGGACACACCAGTAATCCGGATCTGTCCTCCATTGACTTGCAATGGGGGGTCATTCCGGATCCGGCTACACAGAAATACATACAGACATGTAATATTAAACCAGTGGCTCATCCAGATATTTACTTAGGAATATGGTGCTCACTTCCTAGGTACATCCAACCTTAAATTTGAAATATTATAAATCCAGAATTGGAAGGGCACTCAAAATATCTTAGAACCAAATACAGGAGATAATTGTAAGAAAGATTTATTCTACATAAAATTAAAAATAAAATAAAAAAGCATACAAACATTAATATACAATGCACTTGATTGGTACGTATATGTAATTGCATCTATATTGGGAATATATCCCAATTTCCTCTAAAAAAATTTATAAAGGACAGGTATGTATTTGTTCACACCGCTTTCGATATAAATGCTATATAAATGTTATAAGTTTATATAAGTTTATATTGAAGGCAGTGTGAACAAATACTTACCTGTCCTTTATAAAGATATTTTAGAGAATAACATCGAACAAAATTGGGATACATTCCTAATCAAGTGCACAATATATTAGCACGCTATATTTGAATGCTTCATGTTACAGCTGTACTCACCATATATATAACGCTGTGAGAATCTATTTAAAGCCAGCACGTTGCGCTCAAACTCTGCATATATCTTAAAAGCTGAGCAACTCATCTCAACTATTTTATGTTGTGTTTTATGTTTTAGTATTTTATACCACAATTGCAGCGTTTATATCGAAAGCGGTGTGAACAAATACATACCTGTCCTTTATAAATTTTTTTAGAGGAAATTGGGATATATTCCCAATATAGATGCAATTACATATACGTACCAATCAAGTGCATTGTATATTAATGTTTGTATGCTTTTTTATTTTATTTTTAATTTTATGTAGAATAAATCTTTCTTACAATGATCTCCTGTATTTGGTTCTAAGATATTTTGAGTGCCCTTCCAATTCTGGATTTATACATACAGACATACATACATACATACATACATACATTCATACATACATACAGACATACATACATACATACACACATACTCACATACTCCAGGGACAGCATGTCTTCACGCGCCTCCTGCGCGCAGCTATGACGTTTCCCCACTGCGCCAAGTTCTGCCGGCGTCCCTGGAGTATGTGAGTATGTGAGTATGTATGTGTGTATGTGTGTATGTCTGTATGTATGTATGTATGTATGTATGTATGTCTGTATGTGTGTGTCTTGTTCCAATGTGTGTCATGTGTGGGGCCGGAGCGCTGCTCCGGTTCCACACATGTATCAGCGTTAGCACGGATCCGTTGGCACCCTTTAGGTGCTGGATCCGTGCTAACGCTAGTGTGAAAGAGGCCTTAGTCAGAATCCTACTCTAATCTGATGAAGGACAACACACAGAAAAAGCTGTGGATGGATAACTGGCTTAGGTATTTATCCCTTGTCACATCCTCAAGACTTGTAACACAGATGGATCTTGACATAGGGACCACTTAATATGGCGGATTTGGTGATCTGGTTGAAGACCTATTAATGGGGCTCCACAGTTATTTTGTATAATCAGTAGTAGTAAGGCAGGGATGATATCTCACGAATATGCTGGACTTCTACAGTACAGACCAAAAGTTTGGACACATCTTTTCATCCAAAGAGTTTTCTGTATTTTCATGACTATGATAATTGTAGATTCACACTGAAGGCATCAAAACTATGAATTAACACATGTGGGATTATATACTTAACAAAATAGTGTGAAACAACTGAAAATATGTCTTATATTCTAGGTTCTTCAAAGTAGCCACCTTTTGCTTTGATTACTGCTTTGCACACTCTTGGCATTCTCTTGATGAGCTTCAAGAGGTAGTCACCTGAAATGGTATTCCAACAGTCTTGAAGGAGTTCCCAGAGATGCTTAGCGCTTGTTGGCCCTTTTGACTTCGCTCTGCGGTCCAGTTCACCCCAAACCATCTTGATTGGGTTCAGGTCTGGTGACTGTGGAGGCCAAGTCATCTGGCGTAGCACCCCATCACTCTTTTTCTTGGTCAAATAGCCCTTACACAGCCTGGAGGTGTTTGGGGTCATTGTCCTGTTGATAAATAAATGAAGTTACAACTAAACGCAAACCGGATGGAATAGCATGCCGCTGCAAGATGCTGTGGTCGCCATGCTGGTTCGGTATGCCTTCAATTTTGAACAAATCCCCAACAGTGTCACCAGCAAAGCACCCCCACACCATCACACCTCCTCCTCCATGCTTCACTGTGGGAACCATGTAGAGTCCATCCGTTCACCTTTTCTGCGTCGCACAAAGACACGGTGGTTGGAACCAAAGATCTCAAATTTGGACTCATCAGACCAAAGCACAGATTTCCACTGGTCTAATGTCCATTCCTTGTGTTCTTTAGCCCAAACAAGTCTCTTCTGCTTGTTGCCTGTCCTTAGCAGTGGTTTCCTAGCAGCTATTTTACCATGAAGGCCTGCTGCACACAGTCTCCTCTTAACAGTTGTTTTAGAGATGTGTCTGCTGCTAGAACTCTGTGTGGCTTTACACAACTTTGTTGTTTTTGTGCTTTTAGCAATAGTTGACGTTTATGGCATCAAATGTCTTCTTGGTTTTTTCAGATGTACAGTCTGAAACTCAAAACTGTTCACCGGATAATGAGTACTTGGATTTTGGAGGAAGAGGTAACCACTCTGATCAGTTCACAATTGATGTTTTTTTCTTATACCATCTTTTATGCATTTTATGATTGAGTTGATTCTTCATTTTGTTATAGTTTAAACATTGAAAGACCCTTTAGCCTGAAGCAATCACCAACATTTCACAGTAGAAAAAGGACAGAAATGAGAAGTAAATGAGATAATGAGAAGAGCTACCATACTTTGCAGACTATAAGATGCAACAGACTATAAGACACACCTAGGACCTGGAGGAGGAAAATAAGAAAATATATATTTTTTTATGAGACCTCAGATCAAACCCCCAATTTATACCCCTATTCTTCATCTGACCTCAGATTAGACCCCAAAATCAGACCCCAGGCTCAATCAGGCCCCAGATCAGACCTTTATCAGACCCCCATGCTCAATCAGGCTCAGGTCAGACCCCAAGCCCCATCACCCTCAGATCAGATTCCATTAGCCTCAGAAGAGATTCTCAGATCCCCCAAGCTCCACGTGCCTCATATTAAACCCCACAAGCAACATCAGCTTCAGATCAGACATTAAAAAAAATAAAAAAATAAACTTCCGTCACTTGCAGAAGAGTAGTTAGCAAGCAGGATCTGAACCAGGAAAGTCAGTGGGAGCCATATCAGAAGTCAAGGAGTCAATCCAGAGACAAGTCAAAGTCAGATCACTAGGAGTTCTAAGCAGGAGTTGAAAATGTACAAATAAACAGGAGCCAGGACATGAGGACACATAAGAATCACAGGAAAAGTCAAGAAGAAAGTGCCTGACTTAAATCCTCTGCCTGGCTCTGGGATTGGATGCTGGGGGACCTGATTGTCCCACAGCAAACTTCTGGATAGGTCGATCAGCCAGAGATTGTCTTATCAGCATGGCAATCTTCCTAGAAAAGCCTCACACTAGAACGTGGCTGGTTAAGTTCCTGACACTCTGTGCTTGGTGATGTCTCCTCAGGGAAGCAAGAAATACCTCTAATTACATAAAATCTCAGCTCAAAGAATGCCTGAAGAGCAACTACTGGATGTCTGTGCACTGGTCTGAACCAAGGAGCTGTCAAAAGTACAAATGCATTAATTAATGAAAAACAATGATAATTAGTCTAACCTTATGAGGGTGTAATAGTCCACTTCTCCAACAAACAAAACCCAGCACACATCACTCAGCGAGGTGCATGTACTAAATACAAAGTTCACCAGGCTGAAACATACTATTCTGTAGTGTGGTTCCTTTCCTTTCACAAAATTAATATTATCTAATAGCATTCCATCCTGATTTGGATATTGTAGCACATCATTATTAGGGATCGTTTACATCAACGTTAGGGATTCCGTTTGCACTTTCCGTTATAACGGAAAGAAACGGAATCCCTATGACGGAAATCAAAATGGACACCTTTAAGAGGCATTCCGCTTTGATCCGTCACAATACAATATACACAATATACTGTCGACAGGACTTTATTTTCCGTCCAGCATAACGGACACCAGACGGATCCGTTATACTTTCCCATAGGCTTGTATTGTGACGGATCAAAACGGAATCCCTAATGTTGATGTGAACGAGCCCTTAGTGTTGAGCGAATCGAACTCCACAAAGTGGAATTTGATCCGAATTTCAGGATACATTCAATTCACCTCAAAGCCGAATTTTCTTGTGCTTCGTGTCGGCGAATCGATTTATCCTGAAATAGTGTAAAAAAACAAAAAATCCATACTTACCTCCTCCATTTGCTCGTGACGGGCCGCCAGCCGCCATCTTGATGGAAGATCCCAGGCGAAATCCTACGCGTAGTGACGTATGACGTCACCACGCCGGACAGCATGATGACGTAATCTCGCGCCGCGCAAGATTTCGCTCCAGATCTTCAAGCAAGATGGCGGCGGCCGGCCCGTCACAAACAAATGAAGGAGGTAAGTATGATTTAATGTATTTTTTAATGTCTATTTTACACTGTTTTTACACTCAGACGCCGCGATCATGTATGAACGCGGCATCTGAGGGGTACAGTGACGGGGCGGCGCTATCGCAGCTCCCTGTCATTGCACCCACTACGTACAAAAAAATGCGCTTTGTGGCGAAGTATTTAGTAACGAAGCAAATTTTTTTGTAAAATTCGGCGAATCAGCCGAATCGAATTTTCAAGAAATTCGCTCATCTTTAGTTAAGAGCTGACTGCTGCCATCTTGATTGAAGATCCCGCTCGAAATCCCGTTTGCAGTGACGTATGAGGTCATCTCAGGCCACGTGAGATTTCTCGCTGGATCTACAATCAGGATGGCAGCGGTAAGTATAATCTTATACATTTTTAAGCATTTTACACTGTTATTACTAGCAGATGTGGCAATCAGCTGAGGGGTAAAATGGCGGTGAGCTGCGCTATCGCTGTTCCCTGTCATTGCATCCACTACTTCCAAAGAAATTTTTTGTAAAATTCTGTGAAGCAGCCGAATCAAAGTTTTCAATACTTTGCTCATCTTGAGATTAATTCTCATTGTTTTCATTAATTAATCCTTCATCTGCACTTTTTGGTATGAATTTTTTGTGAATGACTTTTCACAAAGCACATTTTTTTGTAGATAGCGGGTGCAATGACATGGAGAGGTGATTGCGCCGCTGCCCGTCATTTGTACCCTTCAGATGCTGCGTTCATACATAATCGTGGCATCCGAGAGTAAAAAGAGTGAAATTTAGAGAAAAAGCAAATTAAATCATACTTACTGCCTCCATTTGCTTACGACGGCCCGGCCGCCGCCATCTTGCTTGAAGGTCTTTAGCGAAAATTTGCGCTGCCCGAGATGCACAGGATTTTGGCCAAGATCTTCAATCAAGATGGGGCAGGTGGCCTGTTGTGAGAAAATGGAGGAGGAAAGTATTATTTTTTATTTTTTATACTATTTCAGACATTATGTGCTACCACCAAGCACGAGGAAATTCGACTTCACGGCGAATCAAATTTATCCTATTCATGAAATTTGATTCGCTCGTCTCTAGTCATTATTGATATATCTTTGTAACACTCTATATTTAATCATGCTAATCTACAACCTTGTTAGGTACTGTAGCGGCCACTCTAACATTAATTTGATCAGATTTTATGGCATTTGATTAATTGGCTAAATTTTATTAATCAATTAAGTGATGTATTAGATTTTTGAAGTTATATTTTGACACTGGGAATAGTTTAGGTTTTCTATGTTTAGTGGCAAATTCTCGGTTTAATAAGGTAACATTGTAATATATATATATATACGTATGGTTACTATTTTATGCTGTTCTCAGACAGAATGCATGTGGTAACAGATTCCCCTTCAGAATTAGGTAGAGAATGCTCGCTGGGTAATAAATCATTGTCTTAGTATTGTGGGGATTTATACAACTTTAGTGTTCTTGAGTTTTTGGGAAAATGTGATGTTTATGGCATCCTTTTTTGTATTCTTTTTAGATACACAGTCTGACCCTCATGAGTGTTCTGCTTTCTTCAGAAATGAGGATTCTGATTTCGCCTTGAATCCATATCAAAAAGGTAAACTGCTGTACCGACCTTTCATGATTTAAAATGGGTGCCAGCAGCCTGTCCTAGTAGCACTGGTTTCCTTTGCTTGAGCTTCCTGTAGGGAGTGAGGTGACGGGGACTCACTACAGACTATGCTCTGGCACTTGCATATACTACACACTGGTGAGTTTTATTGTCAGGCTGCTCAGTCATGATGGCATATTGTAGACAGGATCACATTATTACCATTTATTGTATGGCAGTGTAGTGAGTATGGCAGAATATCCTCTACATAGGTCATCAATATCAGATTGGTTGAGGTCTGACCTGCAGAACCCCTGCTTATCAGCAGATTGAAGAGGCCGTTGAGTTATTCAATGAAATGTATCTGTATATTGCTACCTGTTATGTCTCAATAACGGAAAACAGTAAAGCTAGTGTGAAAGTAGCCTTATTTCTTTGCCCAACGAACTGATGTGGCTGCACATCCTCATTTTCATTGTTCAACTGCCTCCTGACCAGTGATAGGCTGCAGCAGAAAGGGGATCCTCTCTTTTCGGGAAGGAAGTAGACACTGGTGGGACACCTGAGGAATTTTGAAACAGGAGTACTTGGCGCTTGGTGACACTAGTATGAATTTTTATTTTTTAGGTCTGTTAAAGTAATTTTTTTAATGTTTTTTTCCAGTC
Organism: Rhinella marina; assembly: GCA_900303285.1. NCBI lineage: Eukaryota > Metazoa > Chordata > Amphibia > Anura > Bufonidae > Rhinella > Rhinella marina. The sequence continues at coordinate 9,896 of ONZH01029980.1, forward strand.
AGAAAACATATTTATACACATTTCAAAGTCATGAAAGATATAAAAATATACTTTAACTAGTATGAAAACTTTCTCAATTCTTCAGAGAGGAAGCACTTTGTTGATGAGCACTGCTGGGATCTGATTCGAAGGATAATCATGGTGGATCCAGTTCTAGACGATCTCCAGGAACATCATCTAGTAACACAGGAACAGTACGATAACTTAATGAAATTGAAAACTCCCCAAAAGAAGATGATAGATCTATATGACATTGTCAGGTTCTGGACTAACCTGAAAAAGGACCAGGTTTATCTGGCTCTGAGACAACACAATCCATCATTCATACGAGTCTTAGAGAAATCTGATCAAATGCTGAAATCGGGTAACAGAAGTAAGTTCATACTGTAGAACTTTATGTCTATTTATATCTATTATATATTAAGGGAAACTATAACACATTGTATTAATCTCCACAGATAAGGGATCCTACTATCAGAAGCTGACCTTTGACTTGGAGACAGGATCTTCTGGTAAGTTTTACATTTTTCTACTTATTTTTCTTCCGTAGTAACTGTAGTAAATGTTGACACACAATTTCACATCCATGTTAGTTCTATGAGAGTAGATTATACCACTGACGAGTTTTGAACTTTTGACTTTCGGGCCTCCATATCTCACCATCCACTAGAGCTTTTGAAATGTGAGACTACCATCATTTTATAGCTCATCATCTTTGGTTATTATAATGACTTAAAAACTATTTAAGATATGATTAGTCCTGCAGATTCTTGTCATGCAATTGTATTGTTACTGTTTTGCTCCTGGTGGTGGAACAATCTTTTTCTTCTTGCGTACAACAAATTACGTGCTGTTCTCACATTACTTAATAGCACAGTGTATTATTAGGTTGATTGCAAAGAAAAAGTTCACTGGTTTGAATCCAGGAGCAGCCATTAAGAAGATTTCCAAAGAAAAAAGAAACAACATCATCCAGCTCATCGATAGCGGTATCTCGGCCAAGAAAATGGCCAAACTGCGTCATGTGAGCTCCATTATAATTGGAACAATATGAAATTAAGTCCGTCCATCCATTCCAAAGCCAAGAGGTGGACGTCCAGGCAAAATATCAGAGTCTACAAGTCGGCTCATCAAAACATCTATCAGTTCTGATGCAACAAACACGTTAGTGAAGGGTGCTTTTATGAATCATAATAGTTAGATCACAGATGTCCACACAAGCACTGTGTGATGCGCATTACACAAGTCTGGAATGGTTGCCCAAAAGTGAAGAAGCATCGACTTCAATATCATCATACGAAACATCGCCTTGAGTTTGCAAAAATGTACGAACAGTGGACCGTGGAAACTGTGATTTGGAGCGATGAGATGAAAGTCAATAGAATGGGCTCTGATGGATGCAAATGGATGGGATGCAGTTACATGACAAGAATCTGCAGAACTAATCATATGCCAAATAGCTGCAAGTCCAATTTATGTATTAGCCAAGAGGATTGTGTATAAAATGATGGTAGTCTCACATTCAAAGCTGTAGTGAATGTTTAGATATGGAGCCTGAACGTCAAAATTTCAAAACATTGCTACCTTTTTGCTCATCAGTGTATAAAATCACACTGTTATGTATTAATATTATTCCTCCCCCTTTATATCCACCACTATGCATCGATTACCACGTTCTTATCTGCACAGAGCAGGTTACAAACCTAAACATGTTGAACATTGTATTGTTTTCTACTGCTTTCTTAACTCTGAAGACCTGACTCTGAAGACCCGACTCTGAAGACCCTCTCCAGTTACTCCACACATTTGGATATGCTAAGAGAAGTGGCACCTGCCCAAATATCATAATATAATGCATGTGCATTATGTGTGACCACCGTACTCAGTGACATAATTGTGCTTACAATAATTATCCTAATCTTCCTTTCACTTGTCTACAGCTGGAGAACATTTCCTGGACAAGAATAAGTCAGGACTGATAAATGTAATGAGCACAGTAGATCCAGTGGTGGAGGACCTCAGAGAAGAAGGCCTGCTGACAGAAGAACAGTATCACAATATTCTACTGAAGGGAACCTCCAAAGAGAAGATGGAGGAGATCTATAATATCACTGATAGCTTTGATAATGTGAAGAAGGATAAAGTGTATTTAGCTCTCAGGACACACAACCGCTCACAGATTAGAGTTATGGAGAGAATTAGCAATCCATCACTGTCTGTGTCTGACCACTCAGGTAGGAAACATGTTTAGTATTATATATTGTTTAAAGGAAACCTGTCATCAACTTTATGCTTCCTTCACTGAGGCCTATATAAAGTAGTGAGAGACACACTGACTTGAATGGCCTGTCACTCATAAGCTAAAATTAAAGGGGAACCTGTCATCTCTGATATGCAATTTTAGCTGCCCACAGTGCCTTATTAATGTGCTTATGAGGTTGTGGAAGAAGGTCTTGTTGCAGATTTCTAACTAATAAATGCAATGAAAATGCACTTTTAATCCTCTTCCCGCAGTATGGAAATAAGTTTGTTCAAGTCAAGGAGGCCGGTGTTTGGGCATGGAAATCTTGACTCAGAGAACTGGTGAACTGGAATTAGTGATGTGTGAGGAGGACTATGACATAGTGGGAGTAACTGAGACATGGCTGGATGATACCTATGACTGGGCAGTTAACGTACAGGGTTACAGTCTGTTTAGAAAGGATCGCCAAAACCATAGAGGGGGAGGGGTCTGCATTTATGTAAAGTCCTGTCTAAAGCCCACACTGCGGGAAGATATAAGTGAGGGACATGAAGATGTGGAGTCACTGTGGGTAGAAATAAATGGAGCCAAAAACAATAATAAAATACTAATAGGACTTTATTATAAACCACCCAATATATCAGACCACAGAAAATCTACTTCTAAATGAAATAGACGAGGTGGCAAATCATAATGAGGACAGTATTATGCAGGACTTCAACTACACAGATATAGACTGGGAAACTGAAACCTGTACATCTCATAAAGGAAACAGGTTCTTGGACAATAACCAAAGACAATTACTTTCCCAACTGGTTCAGGACCCGACTAGAGGGACGGCCATACTGGACTTAGTATTAACCAATAGACCTGACAGAATAACAGATGTGCAGGTTGGGGGACACCTGGGAAATAGCGACCATAATATAATAAACTTTCAACTGTCATTTAAAAGAGCGTTTCTTAAGGGAGGAACAAAAATACCAAACTTCAAAAAAGCAAAATTTAGTCAATTAAGAGAGGCCATAGGCCTAACTAACTGGGACAAAGTCCTCAAAAATAAAAATACAGCCACAAATGGGATATTTTTAAAAGCATTCTAATATCTAATTTGGAGAGGTACATACCTATGGAATAAAAGGTTAAAGGAACAAGAAAAACCAATGTGGATAACAGAACTGTAAAGAAAGCAATAAATGACAACAGAACAGCATTTAATCACTAAAACAGGAGGGAAGAGCGAGGAAGCATTGAAAAACTATAAGGAAAAAAATAGAATATGTAAAAAGACAAAATAAAAATAGCCAAAACTAGAGACCGAGAGATTAATCGCCAAAGACTAAAACTAACCCTAAAATGTTCTTTAATTATATAAATGGTAAAAAGTATAAACCTCAAGGTGTCGGCCCCTTACAGAGCTAATGAGGGGGGAGTTGCAGAGAGCAATGAGGAGAAAGCAAAGCTACTAAATATCTTTTTCTCCACTGTATTCACTGAGGAAAATAAACTGTCAGATGAAATGCAGAATATAAAAGTAAATTCCCCAATAAAAATGCCCTGTCTGACCCAGGAAGAAGTAGAGCTGCATATTAAAAAGATTAAAATAGACAAATCGCCAGAACCAGATGGCATACACCCCCGTATCCTAAGAGAATTAAGTAATGTCATCGCCAGACCCTTATTTCTGATATTTAAGGACTCCATACTGACAGGGAGTGTTCCACAGGATTGGCACATAACAAATGTGGTGCCAATATTCAAAAAGGGTCCAAAAACAGAGCCCGGGAACTATAGACCGGAAGTCTAACATCTGTCGTGGGTAAACTGTTTGAAGGTTTTCGAAGAGATGCTGTCTTGGAGTACCTCAATGAAAATAAGCAAATTACTCCATATCAGCATGGCTTCATGAGGGATCGGTCATGTCAAACCAATTTAATCAGTTTCTATGAGGAGGTAAGTTCTAGACTGGACCGCGGCGAATCAATGGATGTCGTATATCTGGACTTCTCCAAAGAATTTGACACTGTACCACATAAAAGGTTAGTATATAAAATGAGAATGCTTGGCCTGGGAGAAAATGTCTGTATGTGGGTAAGTAACTGGCTCAGTGATAGAAAACAGAGGGTGGTTATTAACGGCACATATTCAGATTGGGTAACTGTAACTAGTGGGGTACCACAGGGGTCAGTATTGGGCCC